>VUQG01044193.1:1488-17001 GCA_015106755.1 Etia nguti
GAAAGAATCCCAGAAAAAAAAAAAAAAAAAGACAGGTACAACAAAACTGTCTACATCATGATACAGACCCACTTCGTAAAACTGAGCAGGAGTAAGTGTGCACGGGGAATAAATGAATGGAAGAACTGACAGAAGCAAAGAGACAAAAAACTCAAAGTCAAATGATAATGCATCTGGTAAGCAGAAATTGCAATTATCAGAAGCAGTGACCTGATGACTCATAGCTACTCAACAATGGGTACCAATTCATCCAAAACCAGTTTATGTTTTACAACCGCAGAATACAGCAACAGATCAATGCTGCATTATTTTACTTTTACAGGCTATTAAATGCAGTCGATCTGCATCTAATGTTTTAGTGTGCTGTAAACCTACAATGTTTTTCTCCATTAGAAGACAAAAGGGTGTCCATTAGTGCTCTTTTAGCAGATTAGTTGACAAGAACACTAACATATTGCATCGACTCTTTTGTATTCTCAATAAGCTTTAAAGGGGACACCTGGCCCGATGAGGAAAAATTGAAGTGTGGATTCCAGTTTGTCACTCTGGTGACTCAAACAGGGTCTCTCCCACACTGATCTTATTTAAAGAGTGTTTTACAAACTCAAACATTACAGCTAACAGCTGGATTTTCCCGTTTGACTGCAGCTAGCCAAACAGCGACAGCCAATTACTGCTGAAGAGACAGACAGTGAAAGTGGATAGTATAGCCTCGGTTTCCTAACATAAAACTCACTGTTGCAGCCAGGAGCAGCAAAAAGTGATCCTCTTAAACTGATTTTTAGTTCTAGTGTCCTCATTTTCCTCTGCACACAATTCTATCACTAGTTAGCTAACATAAATTAATTTAAGTCTATTAGCCGCAACCAACCACATGATGTCACCTTCCGTACTGACAGAAGATGACGCTAAACATGTTTTTAAAGCTTTAACTTTAAGGACTTATTTCTTAATTGCAGTTTCAAAGTGTACAAAATAAAAAGTCTTAAAAATTGAAGTTACACAACACCTGCATTCCTCTTGCCCTGCCCACAAGTGTATGGCCTCCCTTTCAAGTTGGTAAGAATTTTATCAAGCATCTAAGTAACTGCCCACTTCTTCAGAGGTAAGGGGAAAGCGCCGAGTATACATGTTATGGATGCAGTTAACTTTCAGATCTCTAAGAACTACCAAAGCATGTCACTTCTAGCTTTCTGAGAAACAGATGTGGAGGGGGAAAAAAAAACAAAAAAACAGATGCGACTCTAGCACATAAGCTAAGCAAAGTCCTGCAGTAGGACAGGGACTGAATCACAGCGCAACTCACAATATAATACCATCAGCATATGTTACCAATCATGATGGTATTAAAATATAGTGATTCTATGAGACACAGCCAGACAGACTAAAAGGACAATACAGAGGAATTGTGTCTTTGTATTATCAGTTTTATTCAATTTTAATAATGTGGTAATATAATTAGTTTACTTTGTTTCTTCTTCACCAAAGGTTAGGTTACTTAAGTGCTTCTGTTCACTTTACCCGCATTAGTAATAACTGCTTATCAAATAAAGTCCTTAAACTGATACTAAGTCAAATAGACACAAGAATTAAGAGTGCCTGAACGTTTTAACAGAAACAGATATTTGCCAACCGTGTATCAACAATGTATTGCATTAGAAAACGACACAATACATTGCCATATACTCTCAACAGAGACCATGGCAAAACAGTTGTGAGCTAAACACACACACACACACACACACACAAAAAAAAACTATACACAACAATTATATCCAACATGTCCTAATAACAGAATAAAAGATGGAGGTGGCAACCATATAACCCACTGGTTTGTAAAGACCGTTCACCGTGGTCAGGTTGGCATTTCGAAACCAGATGTGAGAACAGGGGTGCATCTGACTGCCAAACTCCAATCACAGGTTATTAGCCAATGAGCATATCTTAGACAGTCCTCCTTTCTGAAGTTGACAATGGGCAAAATTTTCAGATAATCTTTCATTTATTACGATTCAAAATAGGTGATGGAGCCAATATACTGATCAGAAAAGTGTTTACAGAGGGCCATTTTACAGATTACAGACCCCTGCACTGGCATCACCTTCCAAAACTCAAAATTATATCAATTTTTTATATCCTCTATGGACAAAACCAGAAATTTTACCTGGAAGAACATAACTGCCGTTACTCTCCTGTAATCCAGGTGTTTGTGCTGTGTTGTAAGTAATTTGCTAACTAGTGTGGATTGAACAATTCAGTGGTTTTACAGACACAAAATATTTAGGTTGACACAGTGTGACATTTAGCATTTGGTTTTGGTGAGGTCACTTCAGAGGAAGGCGTTATAATACATTAATAACACTGCACTGACTGCTACCTTGTCTTTGACAGAAACCATCCTAATAAACAACGCCGAGGACAGCAGTAAAACGTGCTCAGAGAAAGCCTACCACTATGCCAGGTATAACCTTCCCAAACTGCAGGTATGACATTCAACTACAATAACAAAATGAAACTCAAACAGGCTGAGGCAATGGTAAGAAGCTGCAACTACATTTTCAAGCTCATTTACAGATCGACTTTGACCTCTGAAAACAAGTTTGTCTCTGGTCAGTTTGCATCTTTACCTCAAGCAGCTACTTCCCTCAATTTGTCTCCTCAACCCCCCCTTTAAATGCTCGTTTCTTATCAACAAAGACTAAGGTGCAAAATAATGATATTTCTGTTGAACCAAGACAAACAGAATTTATATCCAGAGTCCAAAACACTTTGTTTATGTGTGCATTAAGTCGTTGACCCACAAATTTTAATTTGTTTACAATTTATCTACCTAAACAAACAAACAAAAAATACTGACAACATATTTTATTATTTATAACCAACAATTCCATATTTATTTCTTATTCATGGCCATTATCTCACAATCCAGAAATAGTCCTTGGGTCTTTACTTTGAGGACAAAGCAGGGTGGATTAAAGTGTAAAGAGATATCTAACTAGCTCATACAGAGAAGAACAAATAAGGGTGGTTACACACGAGAAGAGGGAAGGATCACTGTCACTGCATGCTTACACAAGCCTTTGAGTAAAACTGTTGTGACAGAGACATTTATTTGAACCACACTGCAGTTGGTATAAGGTCAGCTACAAAGAAGAACTGACAACATGGTTCCTCCATGAAGGAAGAATGGAGCCACACTGCATGCCTTTACCAGGAACTGCAATACCACACACACTCAGAGCTTCCTGCATTATTCAGTGAAACACAGAGGCAGTGTAACAAAGGGCGGGGGAACCACTTGCACTCTGATCTACACAGGCCTTAGATTAAGGATACAAGGCTTTCAGACATGTTTTACAGATGTAAACCATTCAACATGTTGACATAGAGCTGAGCTTTAGGAAAGCTTTTTTCCAGTTCAGCTGTAAATGTGTTTTTTACTGTTTTGATGGTTTTACGAAGGTACTTAAGATGGCGTAAAGAAATTGTTTCTGGGCTTAGGATGACAGGAAAATGAAATGCCTCTGGATATTTTAAATCCACTGGGAAGACTGTGGAAAAATTGCATGTACTTGCCAGCTTACAATTTTTCACCCCTAAAATACTACTCTCTAAAATGAAGTAACTATAGAACAGGGTACAAAGCAGATATTGGATTCAAAGCTTTAAAACTAAACTTGTGCAGTTTTGTTTTCCCCCTTATGTTTGTGCTCCAAGCCAGCGGTCCCCAACCTTTTTTGCGCCATGGACCGGTTTAATGTCAGACAATATTTTCACGGACCGGCCTTTAAGGTGTCGCGGATAAATACAACAAAATAAAATGATACGACCAAGACAAAAACTGTGGTATTTTGTAAATATAATAATAAACGTGAATTCACTGTGTAATTGTGTAACTTTATTAGCAGCATCCTCCTGAAATGCGCCAACAACATTGAGAGTAACAATCCTCCTCTCTGCCCTTTAATGCTCTCTAGGTCGCTACGGTAACTCGTAAATATTTCTTCTAAAATAAGACACACAACTACAAAACGGGAAAAGACCCAGGGAAACAGAGTTAACGGTAAAAACCCTGAAAACCATAAATTTCACACCAGAGCCTCAACTCTTGCGGCCCGGTACCAAACCACTCACGGACCGGTACCAGTCCGTGGCCCAGGGGTTTGGGACCACTGCTCTAAGCTACCAACTCAAACAGACAAAAGCAAAACCATTAAATGTGATGCAGTACTATCAACTAACAGAACAATGTTTTAGCGAACTCTAGCTTTTTAGTATTATTATCAATGCTGTAAAGTTCATTATTCAAATAATATTTGTATCAAAACAAAAAGGTGTCTTCACTGAGTTATGTTCACATATATTTAATCTTTTGAAACATTAAATTCTACATTCTTTGTGGGGTCACCGATATTGCCTCTCATAAAATGCTTTATTACCTGCTCCGATAAAAAATACCAGCTTTAGCTCTTCATACCATCATACTGTTTGTAGGGCTGGGGAATATTCTCCTTAGTCCAAGCTTCACCCCATGACACCAACAACAGCTAAAACCACTCCGGTGGGAGTGCAGATGTGCCGTTGGGAGTTTACAAAAGGAGCCATCCACGCCACTCTGTGACACAAACATAATAATGGAACAAACCTACTGCTGTTTGTGAGAGCATTTAGAATCACTATGCGTACTATGCGAACTAGTCTCGACAGTGCATAACTTTAAGTGCTTGCCAAATGACAGACTGCAAGCCAGTGCAAGCTTTGACCACATCAATACTTAGAAAAAACCCTTTACCCAACAGCCTAGAGAAGGACTTTGTTCATAAAAGGGAAGATGCTTGTGTGTGCACAAGTTTCCATGCCCACAAACAAGTTTCTAAGAGTGTCTAGTGGAATAAATGCTCACAGACCTACTTTTCAAGGACAGTTAATCCATCAGTCTTAGGCCAACTGTTCTACACATGGATAGGACAATGATGCGCAGCTTACTGTTTCACAGAATTAATGACCATGTCACTGTAAACCTGTCTCACTCACTCATTTCTGTGATTTATCCCATTAAAAACACATTTTTTGAAGAACATTTCCTACAAGAGAATGTATTTGTTCCTGGGGAGGCTTGTTAATGAACTAACATAAAATGTCATGAACTCATCCCAGTAAAGACTCAAGATATTTACTATGATATGCTCACGGTAAATAAATACAACTTAATATTTCCAATTTCCAAATATTAAAATAGCAGATGACTGGAGGGACTGTAATTTTTAGATGTCAATTCTACCCTGGAGCTGTGAGCACTCCAGCTTTGCTGACTATGCAAACTGGAGTGGCAAATTACAAGTGGCCCATGGCCAAATGCTTGTAAATTGTGGCAGCAGTCAGTGTATCTGTCAAACTTATTGCTAAGAGTGGGTGATAGATTTGAGGTGTCCACCAACTCCTGTCTCAGAGGGGTGAACTAAACATTCAGCACAGCGAACACAGAAATGTGCATCGACATATGGGAATCAAAACAGCTGACATTGTGGAGCTAGTTGACCTTGAACAAGTCAGTCAGAGTTCTCTAGTATTTCAAGCTGTCCTTATTTCATTCTGGCTGCCTATGTGCATCACCATCTATAGAAGTCAAAGCACACTGGCCAGCATCCCATGAGCTATTTTTAGCAACCCTCCAATTTCACCCTCAGCAACGCTGTTTCCCCACAGTGTGCTTTGCATACTCCTGTCCCACAGGGGTAAACTATAGAGGGACACAGAGTTACAATAGATATTTCACTTCATTAGTCTGTTGTCATTCCAACAATTTTGCTGTAACAGGAGAATGAAATCAAACAAAGGTAAAAAATAAATAAAACGTCAATATAGTCCCCCCCCCCCAAAAAAAAAAAACAAAAAACCTGTCTGCTTACAGTTTGACAAATATTTCTGAAAAAAATAAGTGACATAAGAGCTTAACATTCAGTCCAGTCAAGACTGAATGACTGACTGTCTGGGGCTCTGTGCTTCAGCATGTACAATTTAAAATGAAATATTAAACACTACATTAAAACACCAAGTCTCAACTTTAATTCAAGTAGGTCTGTATTAATATTGAAAGTTGTACATGAGATCAAATACTTTTAACACAGTGGCATGCGATTTCTATGAAATGGCATGTTTGTTGGGTAGCAGTTTGAACATTTATGCAAAAAAAGAAGCTTACACCTGGCTTTGAGGTGATGTAGATTTTAGCCCTGTCATTTTGACAGAGTAGTTTGTCAGCATGAAGAGCAAATATGTGACTATGCAAGACAAGATGAAGGTGCTGGTGTGACTTGAAAAAGCAGAAATCCATCTATTTATCAGAGATATCAAGAATAGATGTTAAAGATAGATAAAGATGGGACATCAAATATTGATCAAAGCTCAACAGTTGTGCATTCTAAAAGAAGGTACATGGAATAGGAAAACAGCAAAAACAGAAAGACCTGACGTTACTTTGCAACAGCATACAAAGAATCCAAAAGAGTTGAGGAACAGAAATGATGGGACAAAAGCCAACCTCCATCAAATTGATGGAGAGAGTAAAGTGTGGAGGAGAAGAAGGAGGAAGGGAAAAAAACAACAAAAAAAACCATCTTATGACCAAAGCACATAACACCATTACCTGTCAAACAGTTATAGCTCTATTATGACTTTGGAAAGAACAGCTAGAATTGGAAATTAATCAGAATTGTATAACTCATTAAAGACTAATTTTTGCTCCAAATCACAAATTTTGCTGGCTGACTGGCCAGGTCACACCCCTAGGCATTTGTGGCTATGCTGAGTGGGGTTTTTCCCCTCACAGCCAAGAGGTTTGCTAAATGAGTATTTGTGATGAAATAATGCAAGAATTGAAATTCATGCATCAGAAATTGTTTTTAGACAGTTTTGAGAGACAGTGAGGTTAAGATGACAAACAACGGAAATATTGGAAAGTCCAGTTCTGAATTGCGTCACTGCTTGGCTGTTTTTATGCATAGCTTGGTTTCTTGGTCTGCGTCTTTGGCCAACATTTCCTGTGCTACGTCACACCTCTGTCCACATAAAATAAATAGCAGAACCAGCAAACAAATGAGCCAAACATATTACTAAGTCACACTTTCAGCTGTGTAGTAGCAGGCATATATACACATTATCATAGTAAAGATGTAAGTAAGGGTATTTTTCTTGGCTTGCTCTACATGCAGCATTTATGTCCCGGCAACCATTAAAGTGGTGAGACTTGTTTCTAAAACCTTTACACTTTTATTTTTAACAAGTTCCTGAAATGAAGTGTATATGCATCGCAACAACATTCACACAAAAGCCCGATGAGTTTTGGAATGAAAAGAAAATACAAGGAATAATTGTAATTAGCAAGTATTTTCCACTGTTCCCATAAAACAATGAGCAGGGAATGGGTAAAAGTAATTGCAAAGTTCTCACATTAGACAGTAAAGAACAATCTACAGTCAAAGCAAATGAATACAACTATCAAATACTATTTGCATCCATTTTTATTCAAAGTACAGTAATTGCCTGCAAAGCACACTGTTCCACTGTCTGACTGTGCAGGCAGTGACAATTATTCAAATTCTATGCAAAAGCTGCTCACTATTATAGCCAGTTCTGTATGTGGCTCATAAATCCTCAACCGTCCCAGGCAAAGAAACCAAGTTAGACGCACCAAGAGTATGAAGCCCTTCATATCGCAGTCTTTCCATTTGAATAGACAACTGCTCTGATAGAGTGTGGTTCTTAAGTTTTTAAACAGTAACACATCTTTTTTTGGAACCTCATCTCTGTACAATACTACAGTGGATTTTTAAAACCAATAATTCTAGATGTGACTGAAGTGCAGACTTTCAGCTTATATTCAAATTATCAAAGTATGCACATTCTTCCATTTTCAGAGGCTCAAAAGTAATGGACAAACTAACATTTTAAATATGAAGATTGTTTTTAATATTTACATGAAAATCCTTATGACTGCCTGAAGTCTACAACCCAAGGCCATTCCAAAATGCTTCCTCCCTTCAGATGTTCTCCTGGGCATTTCCTTCAGCCACTTTCAGCTGCCGCTGGTTTGTGGGTCTTACTTCCGTTTTGTCTTTTTTAACTAAAAAGCATGCTTTGTTGGGTCGAGAAGGGACTGCTTTTGGGTCATACTGTATTGCACTGTGACACAGTGCCATCCAATCAGCTTTGCAGTATTTGGCTGAAACTAAGCAATAAACACTAGTTACCCAGTACCACTGGCAGCTATTGATGCCCATTATATAACACTGCTTCCACCATGTTTGACAGATGATGTTATATCTATCACTCCTGTTCTTAAGTGTGTTCTGTATTTACACTGATGATGGCGCCTCTTGGCTGTAGACTGACAATGATAGGCCTATCCTTCAACGGTGTGGTTTACTTGGTTAGATTTTGTGGAGTGTTTTTCTTATCCAAGGAAAGAATTTGCAGTCATGATCTTTAGTTATTTTCTGTGGTCTTCAGGACCAGCCTTTAAGAATATACTACTCTAGATTTGGCAATTTCTAAAGTTTCTGTTCTCTCTCTGGCAGGTTCCATTTTGGTTTCTCAGCCTGATTATTGTCAAAGCAAGTGAAGGAGGCCATCTCTTTGTACCTCATATTAAGAGTTTCAGTGAAGGGCGATGAAATTTAAGTTAAATACTTGGAACAAACTCCACATCTTTTTAAATCTGCCTAATCTTTCATGGAAAACAACGGGAACAGACCTCACCTTGCCTTTTTTTAGTCAACTGTCCGATTGCTTTCGACTCTCTGAAAATGAGGGAGCATGTATAAAAATGGCTGTAATTCCTATAAACAATAATTAGCAAGCTATTATAAGTTATCATTATAAGAAAAAAAAAATCCACTAAGTTGCTCTCCTCTTAAGGCAAACAATTCCATCTTGGATGGATCTGAGCCAGCAATCTTTATTCACAGTTTTTAAGTTGTTCATGTAAATACTTTGCAGTCAATTTTCCCATTTTTGCTCATTCTTACTGTGTATACTGGTGAGGCAAACAACCCAAGCATCACCTTACTTGATTTCATACATGCACTGCAGCCTTCAACCTTTCAGCATTACCCAGGGGGATTCTCAGTGTGAAAACACAAATGTCTGATGCTTTTCAGATCAGACATTTAACTTGCTATCTTCCTAGTAAAAAGTCTGAGTAATGCAGTGAATTCTGAGCAAGAGAGTGGGCCTGTACACCTAATGTTTCCAGTAGCGAGAAAGTGACAGTCATAGACTGTCTCCATTTGTCTGCGATATGTAAGCTGTGTTAGCAGAGCTTAACAATAACATAAGGATTTGTCTTAAACTCATGTATCACATTTACTTCACCCATCTCCCCTTTTTCTGACTTTGCTCAGTGTGTGTGGGGCAAAATGAGTCTTTAGACACTGAACAGAGCCTATAAGACCATACATGTTGATCATTTTCCCGCAAGCTTTAAGTCAAAAAGATGTTTTAAACAGGCTCACCAGACTGAAAGTTTTTTTTCCCCTCTACCCCCAATCACAAACAGAATATAAAATTTCATGTGGTTGGACAAACAAATCCTCCAATTATAATATTAGTTAAAAAATATCTTGTTGTTAAAAGCATATGTACAGAATACTATTATTGTTGTTGTCATTTTAATGTTTCTCTGAAATAGGTCTCTTGTAAATGAAACATTGAGTCTCAATGGGACTACCAGTATAAAGAAAAGTTGTCTTTATGAAATGTATACACAAGCTATTGCAAATAATTGACATCTAAGAACCTATTAGTTCTTAGATGTCAATTAATTTATTGACATCTAAGAACTAATTTATATCCTAATTTATATCCTATCCTAATTTATATCCTCTTATCAATTCAAGGTTCCTATACAAGAAAGACAGAAACCAAACAGTGAACTAGGTCACTCCTGACTTACACAGCAGTTGATATCACTTCAGGCCTGTTTTTCTAATCAAACCGAAGCATTCATAACATAATGCCAAAAGTAATTTGTCTCGCTGGTTTTCTTATTGCATGCCAAAGATTATCAGGAGTCCAGGTCTTTTTCCAGCATAAACAAAAGACATTACATCTACTTTGCATCTTATACAGAGCCTGTAAGAGATCCCCCATTTGCCTCTGGCATGGCATTCACCAACTTCTGTCACTCTCTTTTTTTACTTAATCTACATGTACACATATAATATGAATCTTTAAATGTTTGCTTTTCCCTTTGTTTTCTGTAACATAATATCTTTAATCCTCTTAACTTTTAAATCCAAAGATCCACCCTGCAAGAATGCAACAAATGTTCACAAAGTCACTTTTTTTTTTTAAAAACTTGATTTAAAGTCTTTTTTTTCCCCCCACATCTTACATATTTTTCAGTGTCATCAGGAAGATGAGCAGTTAGCTTGTAGTCTGTTAGTAAACACTGCAGGGTCACATTTTTTTTATTTTTCACAGTCTATGGCATGTGGCTTCTAAATACACAGGATGTTGGTGCAGTAGGGAAACATTTCCTTGTTTTGCTTGAGAAAAGACATTTTTAAACTAATTATGCTGGGATGGATACAGAGTACAACACTGCATTGAACTAATACCAAACCCATTAAAAAAATTTTAAAAAAACCAAATAAAATCTTTTCATTCACATCTGTACTCACCTATAGTACCGAGACTGGAGGTACGTGGAACACACTGCTTTGGACACGTGACTGGCTGAGCCAAAGTCTATCACCTTCACCCTGTAGGGTTGCCTCACTGGGTCCACCAGCATTATGTTCTCTGGTTTAAGGTCTGCATGAATCAGACCCATGCTTTTTAACTTTTTCAGAGCTGTAGCTACCTGTTGTAGCACAGGTCTGATCACTTTCAGGGGCAGTGGGCTGAACTTATTTTGCTTCAGGAAATCGTACAGGTTCTGTTCAAGCATCTCAAATACCAGGCAGGTGTGACTGCGGTGCTGAAAGCATTCAAAGGCTCGCACCAGGTTGTGCTCATCTGCATTCTCTCCACTCAGACGAGCAAGGATGCCAACTTCAATTTGACCCTGCCTTGCATATGAAGGGTGATTTTTCAGGATCTTGATAGCCACTACCTCACCTGTGCCCCTCTTCCAGCACTTCACTACCTGACCAAATGTGCCACGTCCCAAGAAATCCAGCACTTCATAAGTATTCTTCATGGAACAGAGGACTTCATGCTGCACAACCTGATAGTCTCCATCCACTCCTCCCGTCCCTCCTGCTGCCCCTACAGCCCCATGCCCTACACCCTGTTTGGAGGGGCCCGCTCCAGCCCCCACAGCCGCTGGGGCTGTCATGGCTGCATTCCCCACATTCGTCGTTTGCAACATGGCAGGCAACATTGACAGTTCCTCCACAATCTGCATGGTGCTCCTTCGGTTATCCAGCTCCTCACTTTTACGTTTCAGCCCACATCGCTGAGAGCTGTCAGCTGAGTTCAAACCTCCACAGTTCTCTTCTCTGTCGCCCTCTTCCTCTTCACCTCCCTCACCACCCTCTCCCCTTCCTCCTCCTCCTGCCCCTGTTGCTCCACTGCTGCTCCCACTTGCTATGTCTGGCTGCTGCTGCTCCCTGTCCTGTGACTGGACAACCCCTGCTTCTCTTCGCTGCTGGGCCACAAATGGGCCTGGTGCTCCACCTCCTCTTTTACCGGGCTGTTGTCTCTGTACACCACGCACCACGACCGTCTGCACCGGGTACTCTTGTCTTCCACACACTTTCAGGCCCACTGCCAAGTCTCGGTTCACAAACGAGTGGGCTTGTTTCGTTGGATGCACAATGCCAAAGGTTCTGCTGTTCAGAAAAGTCCGTGGGTGTGCCCTCTCATGGTACACACAGCTGCTGGGCTCAACTTTGAGTTTCTTCACACTGCTAAAGGCACTTGTCTGGGTTTGATAAATGTGTGGTGGGTAGACCAAGACTTGTGAGGCCATACCTGTGGAGATAGAATAAAGAATAGAAAGAAGAGGTAATTAGATCCACAGCAAATAATGTTGTCCATTTTTGTTATGTTACCACAAAAAAAGAGCAATTAAGCACACTTGAACTCATCTTTAGAATCTGTCAAAAAACAAACAAACAAAGAAACATACATGCCAAATTTCCCAGAGCATTTTTCTCTTTGCTTGGTCAAGGGCTAGACTAACTTACTTTGAGTGCACAAAAACTGACCCAAGCCACCAGTCTAATTATGCTGTTGTCTGACCCCTCCTTGATGACAGTGCAATGAGTAGAGCACCACTAACAACAACCCACCCATCACCACATCCGCACATGTCATATGGCTCAGAGAAAGATTGTTGTAGTGGACGCCATCAGAACACCTTCACCGTTCTGCACCATCCACTGCAATCCCACCAACACCTCCACATAGCAGATGACTAACTTCTCAAAGGTTTGCCTGACCTTTTCCTGCCATTTCCATGCATCCTACTGCAGGTCTCTAGGCAACCAATGGAGAGGGAGCAAGTATGAGAGACAGATAAACATAAGAATAAAGTTATATAGCAACAACAAGTCCACATGTCCAATTGTCTAAGAGTGGTTTATTCTTTTTTTCCCACCATTTGTGTATGTTTGTGAGTTAGGGTAAGGCACTTAGAACTCACAGAAACGTCTGCATAGTTAGAATATTCTGAAATTAAACTATGTGGAAAAAAGCAACAAAGAATAAAAAGTGTAACAAATTTCAGGATTCTGATTACCTCTAAAAACCATATTCAAAACTGATACAGTTACCGTATCAGACACTGACCATGTAACATGCTGCAGCCCATGACCTACTTTAATGTTGGACCACATTCATTGAGATACATGCTTCTGAACTCCAAAGACTTCAATACTTCTATTGACACTACATTTAAAAGAAGCATGTTCATCTAAATACAAAATTGGACAAATATCATTAAATGCTCTAAATGCTAAACAGGAGCACTGTTACTCTTAACGTCTTATCTCCAACTAACTGAAAAAGATCAATCAAAAAACAAGAAGTGTACACAGCTTAGACAGGTATGGGCTGTTTGGTCCCTATGTAGAGTCTCCTAAAATAAATATCCCTGATGGAAAGCCCACTTGTGTTGTTGTGATAACACTAGAACTGTGCGCTATCCCTCTGACTCTATTCTGAGCAACGCGATAAGGTCAACCTATTCTGTTGGCAGCTCTCTGCACAATCACAACTTGTGTTTCTGTTTGGTGGCACCACTTACTGTCTTTTTAGTAAGAAGCACTTTATCAAATTATCCCAAGTAGGGCTCAAAAGAAGAAAAAAAAAAGACAACAACAATAAGTGTCCAAAAAGCAAGTGTCCTGAGATCCACTGTAAAAGCAGTGACATAAGGAGTCTACTTTTAAACTTCAAACCGCAAACTTCAAACTAAAATGAAATTGGTGTTCATTAGACTTGGGTAGGTTAAAGTTAACAAGTTGTAATTATATAATCATAATTCCCTCTCCTCCCTTCACATTATCCGCAAGCTATTATTTGTATTACAGTGTGCATTTAATGCTTTAGTGCTTACATATATACTCTTCTAAATTCCAATTAAACAAAGTAACTATACATACTTCGGTCACCATCATCATAATTTGTATTTATTGTTAAGTCTTCTTACCGAATAGTTATTCTTTTCTTCACATTACTAGTGGTACTAATATTGTAATGTATTAATATCATTGCTATTTTTTCCATCTACTACCACTTTCTTTTTGTATCCCCATAATTGGTTTTGACAGCAAGTTGAGGTATAAAGCCTGAGTTTCAAAGAACCATCTTCAGCCATAAGAAGTCCTGCAAGAGATGGCATGGCCTGCACAGAGCCATGGTAGTCATGGCCTCATCATGGAAGTGGTCTGGGTTGGTCTAAATATAAAGAAACAAAAAACCCTGAAGAAGTGTAACTAGTTCTCCAAAATGCTTGGAACAAGCAACTTAAGACTCTTTTCCACTAGTACCTACTGACCTCGACTCAACTTTACTTTTATGGTTTTCCATTGGGTTTCGGTACAAGGTACTTTTTTAGTACCTACCCAGCCTGGATTCCAAGCGAGCTAAGTCAAGCTGAAAATGTGACATTAGACTGCATGGGCATGACGTCACTGGATGAGTCAAGAGAGGGACTCAACAACAGGAAAACAACAATCACAAAACCCTGCCATTTTTTAAACCTGGCAACGAGGGAAATGGCTACACACAAACCAACATTGCAGTCCAACGACGAGGTGCAAACGTTTACCATCAGATTAGCAGCAGGTATACTATCACCTTGATGTCCTCCATTGTTGTGTTGTGTTTATGTTGCTATAACAACCCCACCCACAATGAGGTGGTGGGGGGGGGGGAATACATTACCGTTGTTAAAGTGTTAAAGGGATTTAACATATCCCAGGTGAGACCTAACCCAAACTAACTGCAAGATACTTCAAGTCCAAACTCAAGACTAATGTCAATTTATGAACACTTTCTATTAGTCACCTGTGTACCCAAATACCTCCCAACACAATGGACAATGCATTTGTAGATCAATTCTTACTCATATCTAACCTATCTTTGAGCTCCATTTTTATGAATCCTGTAAGGAAGTGGACAACATTACAAAAGGATGATCTCTGTCTTTCCACTGTTTGTTTAACAACTATGCAAGTAAACTAAATGTAACCACATGCAACCACTAAACATACAACGTAGCCATTCCGGAGCAAAAAAAACTAAGAACTTTGTTGCACCACTGACCTTTTTGAGACCATTACTCAGTCAAGTTTTACACTGTCTAGCCAGCATGATCACAATATTCTTCCTGACCCTCATATGAAATACTTATACTTTCAGTTTCAGCTTTGTGCCTTGCGATTTGAGACGTTAATTGATGGAGTCCCCAGACAGGAGACAGCACTTGGAGCCCAACTGAACAATTAAGATGTCTAGATTTGAATGTGAGCTTCCAGTAATTTCAATCTAGAACTCAATTTCAAAGGAAACTAAGATTGATTTAATTTGGATGCCTACAAAATTACAATCACTATATAAAGTAAGTTGGAGAAGCATAGCACAAGGCTGTAAAAAGCAGACAGCCTTAGTTGTCAAGGCTAATGATCTAAGGCAAGAAATGGCAGCTGCTGCTATTATTACCATCTGAATCCAGATACTCCCCTGGTCAGCTGTGAGGCTCCTCCTGTGGCATTACATTACATCCTTCAAAGCTGCAGAACCTTTTCAGAAAGCCTGAGCTGCTAAGTAATTGCTCACAGTTAAACTTTTGACCCTGAGCTCCTCAAAATTAAATGGAAAAGAAAATAAACACTAGACAGCTGGCCAAAAGGAACAAATGGTACTGACTGAAGTCATAATAGGTGAGATGACAGATTAAGACACCCAATGTTTTGCAGAAGATAAAAAAAAAAAAAAAAAAAAAAATTTTATTTTTTTTTTTAAAATTTTAAAAAAAAAAACAAAAAACAAGAACTGATT
>VUQG01044193.1:17994-28769 GCA_015106755.1 Etia nguti
TTCAGTAATTTTGTTCCCTATATTGTCATAAATATTTTCTTAAAAATTCGTAAAATTTTCTTAAAAATTGCAATATAATTTTAGGACTATATCGCCCACCTCTAGTGTGGCTGTTTGTCATATACCATATCAAAACATCATTCACACATTCTGTTAGGAAGCTCTGCTTACTGTACCAAAATCAAAACAAAACAAAAAAAAAATTGTAAAACAGAAGTCCTTTTATATATAAATATTTGACTAAATCAGCTACAGTTTTTAAACAAAAGTGAACCATATCATCTTTTTATTCCAGTGGGGAACAGTGTAACACCAAGCATAAACACCAGTCCTCTTCAAAACACACGATTCAACTCTGATGACTAATGACAGACAATAATCATACTTATTATTATTGACTGGCAGGAAGTGGCAACATTTAATCCCTTGTGTTTTTTTTCTCCATCTTGACCTACCGATGTTAAACAACAGTCTTTCTCAAAAACACTTTTTCAAGTAGTTGCATTTCTTGTCAGATGTGCTACCGGTTGTTGTAACAAAAGAATTTCACAAATATTAGATAAGTAAAGTATTTCTTTTTCTTAAGACCAACTTTAAAGAACAAACTCATTTTGGCTACTTTTTACCAAACAGGACTCAGAATATGAATGTTAATGAATGAAACAAAAACAGACATGTTCTCACCAGATGATGAAGGTAAATACAGACCTCCATTGTGGAAATAAAAACACCTACTTTCAACCCACTCAACTTTCTGCTTTTGCCATTTAGCCTTGAGAATTAAACAGTCATTGCTGTTTTAAATTGCAGCCCTACAACCTCACAGCACAGTGTGGTGCCGTGTCTCGTGAACTTGATCTTGTATGCTCATTAGATAAAAAGCCTCTCTATTTTCTAAAGCATGTGACCTCATGATTTTTCTACTGTGAACTTATGACTATCATTTAGCAGTCTTCTTGTTGAAATAGCTCCAGTTTGTAGGCAATGCGCAGTATAGTTGACTATTACACTGAAGAGATTAATTATGGTGACAATTACAGAGCACTCCCCCTCCAAAAAAAGAATTAAAAAATAAACAAAAAGATTCAAGAGCATGTAAAAAGCTCAAAGTTAAAACGGGCAATACGCCATTCTGTTGGAGTTTTTGGTTATGTTGGGTTTTTTTGTTTTGTTTTGGGGATTTACTTACCTGGATGATTGAGCATGCATCAAAACGTTTGTTTTGGGGGGTTTTGTCTCATAAATGTTGACTGCACAAAGGAATAGCAACAGAATAACATCACCATTGGTATATACATTGGTTGCCTATATGTCTTCCTTTCACTATGCAATTCTTGAAAACCCTGGGAATGCACAGATCCATTGTGCTCTGCCAACAGACACAACTACAAGAGCTAATCAGGGTCACTCAAGACAATGCTTACAAGTCTGTCAAAAGCACTGCAGCATTTTCAAAAGTTCAACAGCACTGGGTGTATTTTAAATGGTAACTGCGTAAATCTGCAAATAAGGAGGGCACATAATCAGATACACTAACTTCACAGAAAATCCAGGTGATTTTTCAAAATGAAAGATCCCATGCAGACTAAACATTTCACTTCTGACATGATTCTGGTGAAATATGATTCTGCAAAGTACAGAATAAAACAATGTACACGACTTACATCATAGACAAGCACCAGTGTATTCCTGAGGTAGTGCTGCATTTAAAAAATAAATAAAAAGCTCAATACAAGCATCTGTCTTGAATCATTATCTGTCTTCTATACTGCAAATGTAAGGAGTTTGTCTTGTTTTTCCATAATGGAGTGATAATGAAATTTTCCATTTTTTCCCCCATTCACTTCATTCATTCTCTTAAAAATTAACCACTGCCTTATTGCATCTTGTGAACTAAGTTACACAACAAAATACTACCGACAAAAATAAGAATTTACTTCAATCAGCTAATCATTTATCATAGCCACCCACAAGGTCTCACACTCATTAAGCCATTTGAGACCAGCAGAGTGAGTTATTTTACCTCTCCAGTGTCTGAACAAAAGCAACTGAAATGTAAATAAAATCCAGGTTTTGACCAGATCACTGGTAATTATCCCCTGTGAGCTGTAATAGATGTTTACTTTTTGAGATAACACACACTTACCACCCAACACTTCTGCAATTCAGTCTACATCACAGCTTCTTCTTGTCACGGTGGTCTCTTGCGTACACTCTCAATCACTCTGTTTTGTTTACTACCTCGTGTCTGTACCCACACCTCAAGATAACATCACCCACAAACCGGTCTTTAAGCTGGCCACAGTGCAAAACAGATAACCAGTTGCCCCAAGTTTAGTAGATATGTGCAGTCATTATTCCCTCACTCACCAACCAAAATTGCTCACTAATACCAATTACTGTAAGGTAAACCACTAGTTACGTTATTTACTGGCCTGACTTTCGTCTGTCATTACTGCCATCATTGCCACCCACAGCCATGCATTAGTGGCCTTTCTATGCTACTGATAAACTGAAGAACACAAACATATTTAGCAGATAGGAGTATCTAGGGGAGAAAAAAAATTCACAAAAAATAGCAGTACAGCGCTGAACTTAACTCTGAGTGTCACAAATGCTCACTGGTGGTAACGTCACCAAGGTATTATAATAGGCTATGAAACTTGAATACTAGTTTATCTAAGTTACTCATAACCAAATGAGCAACACATTACTGGATAGTCTTTTGATACTATTTACATCAGACAAGTGTTACTGGCAATGTAAAAAGAACAACAACAAAAAAAACCTAAGGCAGGGAAAGTACATTAGCTTTACAAGCCACAGTCTGGGTATTGAATTTCCCTGAGTTTTAAAAGGAGAAGGAACTTCAGTATGGTTGCCGCCACATAAATAGCTGGCTGTTCAAATAATCTTGCCTACAATTACACAGCACACTTTAATTTTGCTGGCTCACACAAAGAAACTCACTTATACATCCTAATCTTTATATTTAACACAAAACCACCACAGTCAATGCGGCAAGACACCAAGCAGATCATTACAGATATACTGTATGATTAACTTTATACTTTGGGTTCTTAAACCTTTTTGTCTTCCAACGTGTTTATGCCTGCTGACAGAAACAGCTTCATATTTTTGGGCCAGGAAAACGCAAGTCTGGGTGCACTTCAATGAGCTGTTGTTAGTGTTCTAACCTGAAAGAGGGTTTCTAGATAATGATTACCGAAAACATAAACGTCTGGAAATGACAGAGACACTTCAAATGCTTCATCACAATTAGACTTCCAGTTAACAAATTTAACAACACGTGGCACTGCCATACATCTGGTACAAATTTAAACCAAAAAGTGTGACTGGGTTATACATAAGGTCTGCTTATTTTTGCCATGCCTTATTATGATAAAGTATTAACATTATGCCACAATCTTTGACTAGAATATGTTAACTGACTCACAGGGGAAACCCAATGTAACCTTAACTAACACAGCACTTACCATTTAAGTCACACGATCTTTATCGTCCATTTAGAGTTGGTTAACATTAGAACAAGCGATTTTAGTTTCCAAAGCTAAACGAGCCGCCCTTGTGTTAAAAGAAATCAACTGGTCGCCGTGACAACACTGAAAACAGCAAACGCTTCAGTGTTGGCACTCACGCCAATAATTTGCACATAATAACACCGCAGTTTGACTAGAAGAGAAAAAATTATTCAGGTTTAATCAATCAAATACCCAAAGTGCTAGGGGAACTACCTGCGTACAAACCGAATGCTTACAAATTGGGTTATAAAGGCAAAAGCTTGCTAGCTAAGTTTGTAGCTAAGTTGTCACTTAGTATTGCGTCACATTTAGACTACCATTTCAAAGGTTAGGCTAAATAAACACCACAGAAAAATAGCCTTCCCACCACCCCGCTGCTTACCTTCACATAGAGTCACTATAAGTATAATCCAGGGCTTCTCTGAACATGTTATGGACTTATAAATCCATACCATGTACAGTTCGCCTGCATTGCTGCCATCTTGTCCTAGACGACAGGAAGGGAGAGCTTGCTCTCGGTAACGCCACCATCTCCCACATTTTAAACACTAAATAACTCTTGCATATGAGCTTCCAGAAATACCACACCGAACCCACGTCGTAGCTACACAATTCAAACGCGTCTCTGTCTTCTTTGGGCAGCGTTGCCCATCTCTGTAAAGGGTGTCCGTTACCCTGTCTAGACGCACCGCTCCGCGGGCCTGCCAGCCTCTAACATGTCTCTTTTCTCTAGGAACTGGAAGCGAATGTTTGCGAACTGACGGCATTGGCCAGTCCAGATTAAATGATTACAGAGCAGGTGCAAAGATGGGGGATTCACTGGTTTGTTTCTGGGAAGTCTGTTAGACAGAAAACAGTACACTACAATGGGGAGCTTTTTTTCGAAAAAAAAAAAAAAAGAAAGAACGTATACTGAAAATTACTGACAACATACACAATAAAGACAAAGGGGTTGAGAAGGATGAGAGGAACAAAAGAATGAACACAGAGATGCAGCTTAAATTTGAAATATAATAAAAGACAGGTAAAGTGCTAATGCAATACTACATCCATATAGTTCCCTTCGGGTTCTTCTTTATATTATAGAGCCAGGATGAGGTGGATTTATAGCTAACATCAATGAATGGCAATGTGAAATACAATTTGCAACTTTTGTTTTATATATATTCATAATAATAACAATAAAGTTTGAATTGTTTATATGATTGCTTCATCATTTGTTCCTCTAGTAAAGTGTTAGCAGCATACTTTCTATAGCCTAGTAAAGTTAGAAGAAAATTAATAAAAATAGAATATGAAAATGTGCAATCCTATAGCAGCAGCCTCCTCTTTTTAGCCACCCTTCTATCATGTGTTTTAAAAATAAGTCAGTAGGATTCACATTGACACAACCCCCAATGCCCCAGATAGCTTGGACAATCGGTTAAGCAAATAACTTCTATCTTAATTCCTCTCATGACTTTTTTTTTTTTTTGCTCTTTATTTATACTGCTCACCTGATCTGCTGTGAAAAGGCCAACCATAACAGTTTTTTTTTTTTTCTAGTTCTGATCCTGGAAGAGATATGAAATCTAGATCAATATGATGAAAGGTAGGACCAGTGATGCCAAAAAACATGCTGACCAGCCTTCTTCTAAGGAAATACAAGCTGAAATCTACTGCTCAGACAGTCAGGAGGCACCCAGCTGACAAAAAAGCTGCCCGTAAGCCTCTGGTGTCTGAGTCGACCAGCTATAATGTTATCCACCAAAAGGCATTTGTCTTTGTCAGTCCTCATCTGTCCTCACCCGAGTTGCACACAACAAATCACAGAGCCTGTCCTGTCAGCTGGAAAACAGGTGTGAACACCTCTTGTCTAACTTGGTTTATCTTGAGTAAACACAGCTGGGATGATAATGGGGGTAATCAGAAGAACCCACATGTGCATTAGGCCCCGTATAAATTCCTTTAGCACTGAAGAGCGAACACGACGTTGCTGTTGCTGAAATAGTTTTGTATGGACGAAAGAAAAGAAGAAAAAAAAGGGCAACCGCCTACTCGTGAACTGGCTCTGTGATCTTTTGCTTTGGTCTGCTTGAATTTTGCGAGACGGTTATATGAAAGTGCGCGCTCTCGATGGTTATCGTTTGTCTCCCCCTATTGGCCAGTGAAGTGGCCAGCAGTCTGCAGCACAAAACGAGCTTTGTTTACTGATATTTTCTGCGATTTCAGTAAACAACGGATTTATTTATTTATTCTTTATCTACAAAAAATGATTAATAAGCCTTAGGGTTACGGTATATGTCAGTATTTGTACACTGACTGACTACTAGAGGCCGCCTATAGGTCAGAATTGTAACACGGATTTGCAGTCGCATAGGAATCACCTGAATGCACGTGCTTGGCATACGTTAGCAGATGCACATCGCAGTAAAACATAATTTAGCAGGCATATTTAGAATTTCATGGTATTTTATTTAAAAAAAAGAATAAAGTTGAAAAAATTGCAAATAGATAGAGGATTTGCACGATTAAAACTATACTCTAACACAATATAGTGTACAGAAAATGCAGTTTAAGTTTAGATGAACTCCACTCAGAGCACGCAGGGCAAAGGGCACACTGTCAAACTCGCTTTCGTAGAGATCGGCGCTTTATTTTGAAGGACTCGCGCCGGAAGTGTTATTGTTGTTGCCACTGGCGGAGCGGAACACCAGTTTCACGCCATTTTAAGACATCGGCGAGCCGTTGAGCGGCTAGTCGCTTGATGGCAATGTGATCGTCTTCTTTGAAGCTATGCCGATTACGAAGTGTTTTTAAAAACTTGTCATCGCGTTATTCTTTGAGTGTTCACACAACTGATAAAGACATTTCTAACCTAGGTTACTCTTCCAGCCATGTCGACGGAGGCAACGGCCGAACAGGTAGCTACACGCAGCGAGTCAAGCTAACCCGTGCTGAAAAGAATGCATGATTTACACCGTGTTATTTTGGATAATGTTAGAAAGTTGACAAAGCGGTAGCATTTGCATTATGTTTGGACTTATTCTACGTCAATATTAGCTAGTAATAGTAGCAGATATGTGATTTGTTTGGGTTACGACTGAAAGCTGCAAGTTTAGCCCGTCGTTCGCCATATTGAGTATAAGCGTTTGTAGTAAAGTCGCTACTTAACGCTAGTTGTTAAACAAATTGAGCTAATTTAAACACTTTATAATCTATTAGTAAACATTTACCGAATGTGGTCTTAGTCGCGCCATGTATAAGGAGTTAACTTGCCAGCTAACTGGACAGCGTTTTGTGTTTGTAATTTGAATTACCACCCAAATACTCGTAAATCTCTCTACTTTTGACTGCAGTGTGGTAGCCAGTTATTCTTTTATTGACTACCATTGAATACTAAACCTACTTTTGTATGTTCTAAGCCTCAGGATGGGCCTCCCTTAGCACTTGGCCCTTAGAGTAGTTGTTCCCCAGCACTATTCAGAGGCATAACTATGTTGTCCCTGTGCCTTTGTGCTGTCTTGCAGGCAGCAGCAGAATATATCCCTGAGAAGGTGAAGAAGGCAGAGAAGAAGTTGGAAGAAAACCCATATGACCTTGACGCATGGAGCATTCTGATTCGAGAAGCACAGGTTTAGTGACACAGAGTTGTATTCCTGGGGTTAAGGAAACTGGGGAATAAGGGTGGGTGGGTTTGGGTTATAAACTGTTAGAATACAAAGCAGCCATAAAATCTTTTCCTCCCATGACTGGTTTTTGATATGTTAAATAGTGTGAGGTGTCAATGCATTTTCCTTCTTTAGAACCAACCCATAGACAAAGCAAGGAAGACATATGAGCGACTTGTCTCGCAGTTCCCAAGTTCTGGCAGATTCTGGAAGCTATACATTGAAGCTGAGGTTAAGACTTTTCTTTTGTTTCTAATTTTATTTAGTGTGCATGGCTGGGATTTTTTTTTCTTTTCCTCACATGATCAACAATGTGATTTTCACACGACCAAAATGTCTTACTTTAATGACCAATAAAGTCACAACTCTTATTTTGAATCACTGAGCCTGCCTACTTCAGCTGGAACTATTGGTCCTAAATTTTGTAGTTTTCATTACAAGATTGCTATCAACAGTCACGATTAACGAGTGATTGAAAACTGAAGGACATGGATTGAACATGCGTGAAGAATGATGTGAAACACATTGTATTTCCCAGGCTCTGGCTTGACTTCTTAAGAGTTGTGCCTTTTTAAAAATTCAAACAAAGGGGGAATTAGTTCTAACAGTATCTTTTCCACAAAATTCTTCTTATGTTCCCAGGATTTTAAAGTACACATTTTCTGCGCCGTATTTTTAAATGGGGTAAAGTGCATTTGTTGCATGTTTGGTCTGCAACAGTATTAAAACTATTTTAATAGTATTGGAGTGCATTAGCCTTTTATTCACTTGTTGTGTCAATTTATTGCCTCCTGTGTCATTTCTTTTGGGTAACTGTATAAAAACATTTTAACTGTGTGGCCCTTTCTTTCTCCCCACTCCTCCTGAAGACAAGTGACCCTATTGCCTCAATGCCATCAACAGGCTTCACTGCTACTGATAGAATGACTTTTTATTCCCCCCCCTCCCCAAACAAATAATTTTTGCTAACCCAATAAAATAACTTTGATGCCCTTCACCTTTGCAGAAGATGACTGCAACTGATTTTAAACCAATGCTTTCCAAAAGCTACACAGGAAGTTGCACCAAACCATCAGACTTTAGTTTCCAGTTAAAAGGCCACTCCTGCCTTCTGGAGACTTGTTACTTTTATTGCAGTGCACCGAATGTGGGTTTATTTGAGGTTATAGTGGCTGTAGTTGGCTGGTTGAGGGGGTTTCTTCCCTGTGTGATGTTTCATCACCCCCATGTGTCCACCCCTGGTCTTCACACACTGAAATACAGGGAGAGATGTGCTGCCACCTTTTCCAAACAGACTAGTCTGTTCAAAAATGACCAGTAGCAATTTCCTTTATTTGCGTCAGTAAAGCATCACTGTTAAATTCCACACTTTTTAGTCCCTCTAAAAATATCAACAGCAACTATTAAAGAATTATGTCTACTATTCCTGTTATTATTGGGTTATTGCTTGGTAATCTGAAGCAGACAAGCTAGAGGGTTAAAATAAAGCAGTTGCATCTAAACATCACTGGTGCCGTTTTGTTTTTTGGTCTGGAAGCTTGACTTGTAAACAAAATATTTTTATTTGAAGTCGCTTTATTTAAAAAAAAACAACTTAAAAATATGTGTTTTCAACGTTAGATGTTTGCTTAGGATCCATTTTTAATTTTTTTTTTAGCAGGAAAGTAATTATAAATTTTAAAGGAATAGTAGATATATCATCTATTGTGAGCTTTAAACAAAGCTGTGGACCTGCAGAAGACATGACTAGAAGAAGAATAGACTGATTTTTTTTTTCTTCCTATACATATTAGCATTTACAATAAAATGCAAAGCAGATAAAATGTAAACAGTACTGACATATTAAAAAAATACATTTTGGTAAGCTTTTAGTGTGTGTAGTTTAAGTAGAGGTCAGCTAGTAGCAACAGAAGGAGGCAGGGAAGAGCTCTAACCAAGAGTCAACTTAGTTATATGGATAAGCATACTCGACTAATAAAGCTGATTTTTGGATCTGATCTTATACAATACTTTTAAAGTTGGTTTTTTTAAAAAGGGAAAATAGATTTTTATGTTTTTAAACCCCATGTTGTTTAGCTCTCTTTCCCCACCAAACACAGTTAATTCCAAAATCCCAACCCCAATTTTTATTCTGGCATATTTGCGTTGAGCTTTCTGTTAGCTGAAATAACAGTCGATAACTAAAACTGACATAAAGGTTTTTTCCCCCCTGGCAACAGAAAGCCTTGGTATACTATCTTAGTTTGATGTATGTGTTAGTAATTTTTATTTTATTTTTTTAAATTTTATGATAATGTAGAAAGAAAGTCTGTCTGGTAAGTATGTGGAGGATGATCTCAGCTTAAAAAAGAAATTAAAGAGTTAAGTAGTTGGAAATCCTCATAGTGTTCTTCGCTTAAAGTGGACGCAGAATTCTTTGTGTGTGTGTTAGGCACATTTTCTAAAGGCCTCATTTGCTCTGTGCAGATCATAGCATGTCTTCTTCATAACTCACCACTTTTGAAGACCTAGTTTTAGAGACCATGGCTCAGTTGGGTTTATGTTGAGCTAGCACATTGATTAAAATACAAAGTTGTGTCTGATCAATATAGGCACTGTATAGTGAGACTATACACTATTAGCAGCCTGTGCAATGACAGAAAAAAAAATGTTTTGAGAGGGAACAACAGGGAAAAGAGTGCATACGTTTGTTAAGTTTGTGTCTTGTTTTCTCTCAGAGTGGCTCCTCCTGTATTACCTTTATGAGAGTGGGAACTAAATGCAGTTGAGCTACTGTGCATTCACATATGAATTGCAGAATTGCGCTACCTTAACAGCAGTGTTGAAAGATATCAGCCAGTACTGTATTCATTTAGCGGATGGTGGACCTTAAAAATTGGAAACTTAGAAAATCCCCACTTTAATACATTAGGACCGTTTTGATTGCTTTTCTCAGAAACTAGGTCACCCCGAGGAAAGTTCAGTGTAGTTATCCTCAACAAATAGTGAAGAAGTTGCGATTTATTTGTTTAAAATAGAAATTATGTGGCTTTACTAATCTTCTGTCTTAAAGTGCTTTCTCTACTTTAAGCCGTTTCTATAATTATATTCATGTTTTTCTTGTGAGCTTTCTAATTTTTTTCAGTTAAAGTAAGATGATAGTAAGCTTTAAAGCGTTAACAAAAAGGTGTGTTGCAGCAAGTCATCTCAAGTAGAATTTTGTGCTTGAGGCAATTATGCAACCTAGTGCATGTTAAACATCAAGAGGAGCTTTTCTGCAACTACGTAGGCAGATACATCCAAACACGACAATATTGCAGTGTAATTTGTGCACATTATGTAACTTCTCTGTTCCAGTACTACACAAAAACAGGATTTGCATCAGCTCTAGTAAAAGCTTTTGTTGACAAAGCTACCTGTGATTCTCTCACACCCTTTCAGCAAGTAACCCAACCGAATACACTACATTTTAGAAAGCTTAGACGTTCTAGTATTAAATCTTATGCCATTTGTATTCCTATGTCAAAGCTTGCTTAAATAACTCAAGTGGTACTTTTCTTTCAAAAAAAAAAAAAAAAAAAAAAATTATTATAAAAAATTTTTT
>VUQG01044193.1:28829-62273 GCA_015106755.1 Etia nguti
TAGTGATGATTATTTATTGTTGTGGGGGGGGGGGGGGGGGGTTAGGGCAGCATTTACATAGGAAAAACAGTTTTGTTAACTGTGGCTTATAAAAGTTGCTGCACACCTTTGCAACTTTTCCTATTATTCTAAAGAGTATTTAATATTTAATCTTACTATTTTTCGGAGTTACAGCCAGTAATAGAAGTTTTGACGAGTTGTCCAAATTTTTACATGTCACTGTATTCTTCCTCTTTTATTATTAAAGTTTTACTGGTGCTTTATGTCTGAGTTTGTTGTTCCATTTTTTAAAGAGTAGGAAGTTCAGGTTATTTCTTAAGGGCCTTAAGACATTTCCTAATGACTGAAAACATTTACAAAGTTGTCATTTGAAAATTGAGTACCACTGTTAATTAATTGTAGTTTACCTTGAAACTTTTTTTTTACTATGTTAATGTTATTCTTTTAGGTCTAGCATGGCATTTGTACAAACCAGTGCAGTTACATTGGGCCTTACAGCCGTAGGAATGTTGCAGTCATAGTATTTTTGTTTAATAGGTCGCAAAAAAAACAACTAGTTTAGAATTTGGTCAACATTTCTGTGTAAATATTAACATAAATCTGTAAACTGTCTAAGCTGCAGCGTCAGGACATTGTTAATAATTTCATGACATCTCTGTGACCTTTTACATATTTAAGCCTCAGTAAGTACGGTCATGTTATAGCAGTGACCTGTGCTTTCTCAGTGTAGCCATGCAAAGTATTGTTTTTGTCACCATAAGCCTAAGTCAGCAATCCCCCACCCCCCTTTGTAATTTTTTTACATTTTTATTATTGCACTATGGATAAAATGGATGTGATTACAAATATCCACAGTGCTTATGCCACAGAAATAACAGCCTTACCTCTGCGCACTGGAGGATGGTTTCAGCTCATTTGTAGTAGGCCATAAGGAATTCATCGCTGCAAATTTTTACTAATGGATCGAGCACACCTGAGGCTTTGAGCTATGTGGAAAAAGGCCTTTTTTTCTCTGAATGCTGGATTTCTCAGCCTGAAGTCCAATTTCAGTATTTTTCCTGGGTAATGTGGCACAACTACAATGAAAATAAACCCCTTTCTAAAAGTAGTTTGTCATTCTTGTGTGAATTTCACTTTGTTGATCTTTGAGGTCGTGTGTGTGTGTGCGTTTGTGAATGGTTGTTACATTTGCATGAATGCATGTTTCCAATAAGCCATAAAAGTACAGGAAAATTAACATTGCATTACACTCTTATTTTCAGATCAAGGCTAAAAACTATGACAAGGTAGAAAAGGTAAGTGTCTGCCTCACTTATGAAATCTGAAAGTGAAATTTTTAAATCTGGGAAGGGTGGTATGACCGCTCCTAAATACACTAGTTAAGTATTTGTTTCTGATTTTAAAGGGAATATGCATACAGACAATTATAGTACCTGTTAAAAAGCATCTGGAAATGCTGATTAAATAGAAAATGTTAATTTTATAAATCAGTAATAAGTCTTTGAAATGTTAGAAGTGGGTTATTCAGTTTTTAGAACTCAATTGATGACTTTTTTTTTTTTTGTTTGTTTTTCTCACTGGGTTTCCACACTAGCAATCAATTTCAGTGTGTTTTTACATGTCTTTCTTTAACCTTTTCAACATTTATGCCACTAAAATATTAAATAAAAACAAACTGATATACATCAAATAAATTTTAGGTAAAAGATTTGAACATGAACAAATTTGGTATTCTGGGTTTAACTTCATGCAGTTAAATGTAGCAACCCTGCTACATTGTAACAGATGATCTGCATCCAAAGTCAAATAGTTAAGAGAAAGTGTTGTGATTGTATATGACAAATTGTGTTTCCATCTGTATTTTTTTTAACATCTTCTGGCCCCTGTAGTTGTTTCAGAGATGCCTAATGAAAGTGTTGCACATCGACCTGTGGAAATGCTACCTCTCATATGTTCGAGAGACCAAAGGAAAGCTTCCCAGCTACAAGTAAGATGACAAGCTGCATTGTTTTATTGTGCATTTATTTACTGCCATACGATTTTATACCATACTCTTCTTGCCATCAGAGAGAAGATGGCCCAGGCTTATGACTTTGCCCTGGATAAAATTGGCATGGAAATTATGTCATATCAGGTATGCAAATCTGAACAATGTATTTGTACTAATGGTATGAGTGTTTTTGAAACTACTATTGCATAACAGCTATGCGTTACTCTTTCAGATCTGGGTGGACTACATCAATTTCCTCAAGGGAGTGTAAGTGCTTTTCGTTTCATGACTTAAGGGTTGATCAGCTCTGTTAGCATCTCTTTAATGTTGAATTTTTTGTCTTGTTAGTGAGGCTGTAGGTTCATATGCAGAGAACCAGCGAATCACCGCAGTACGGCGGGTGTACCAGAGAGGCTGCGTGAACCCTATGATCAACATTGAACAGCTCTGGAGAGATTATAGCAAATATGAAGAGGCGGGTGGTCCACCTTTTTCTGTTCTTAAATGGAGTTTTTGATTTTTCAACATGAGTACAGATTGACTGGTAGACTAACTTGTCTGTCTCACAAACAGGGTATCAATGTACATTTGGCCAAAAAGATGATTGAGGATCGAAGTAGAGACTACATGAATGCCAGGAGAGTAGCTAAGGTGAGATATTGCACAGTGTCCCAAGTATGCGCAGGCCTACGTGCAGTCCTTTGTCCTGTGCACTTTCTTTGGAAAACTAATACAGATTTCTGTATTGTTTCCATATTTCAGGAGTATGAGACAGTGATGAAAGGGCTGGACAGGAATGCACCATCAGTACCACCCCAGAACTCCCCTCAGGAAGCGCAGCAAGTGGAAATGTGGAAGAAGTACATTCAGTGGGAAAAGAGCAACCCACTGCGCACAGAAGACCAGACCCTCATTACAAAGAGAGGTAACTGTTTGTGGCCAAGCTGTAATGTTGATAAATCTTATTCTGTGTTTGTATCAGGAGGCCTGTAATTCCAGTTGTTATGCTGATATGTATTTTTTTAGTACTTTATGAACTGTAGTCAGTGGGTAATGTGTGACATGTGGGATCGAAGCCACTAGAGGGCGTGGATTTACACTTTTCTTCTTGTTCATGCTTGAGATGGGCTGAACCTCAGTTGTTGAAGAGACAATATTTTAGTCACTAACTCATATGTTTTGTGGTGCAGTGATGTTTGCCTATGAACAGTGCCTGCTGGTTCTGGGCCACCATCCTGACATATGGTATGAGGCAGCACAGTACCTGGAGCAGTCCAGCAAACTTTTGGCAGAGAAAGGGGTGAGAGATGAACCCTATCATTGTGAAATTTTATGTAAAGTTTTGTTTAAAGGCTCTTAATTATTTTCAATTAAAGCCAAACTTCAGCTCAAACAGTCCCATAAGTCTGTATTTCTTCCCCTACCCCTCAGGACATGAATAACTCAAAGCTGTTCAGCGATGAGGCAGCTAACATCTATGAACGTGCCATCGGGACTCTTCTGAAAAAGAACATGCTTCTGTACTTTGCTTTTGCTGACTATGAGGAGGTGAGGGTCCATTTATGAATTCTGCACACTCTGTAACCTAGACCGAAAGAGGCACGCTGGCTTATCGGCACATTTCCTTTTCTGCCGTCTTAGAGTCGCATGAAGTACGAAAAGGTCCACAGCATCTATAATAAGTTGCTGGCGATTGAAGACATTGACCCCACACTGGTCTACATCCAGTACATGAAGTTCGCCAGGAGAGCTGAGGGCATCAAATCAGGTCGCACCATCTTTAAAAAAGCCAGAGAAGATCCACGCACACGCCACCACGTGTACGTCACCGCAGCACTCATGGAATACTACTGCAGCAAGGTAAGAACACGTGATCAAATGTGTAGTATATGAACTGTTTTTCACACATTACATGTCTAAGGGCTTTTTTGTTGTCTTTTGTTAAAAGGATAAATCAGTGGCCTTTAAAATTTTTGAGCTTGGTTTGAAGAAGTATGGTGACATTCCAGAGTACATACTTGCATACATCGATTACCTCTCACACCTCAATGGTACGTAACAAGTTCTGTGGGTTACTTTTGATATCAAAGAAATAGTGATGTCTTAGTTTCTTCCTTTGTAATGCAAAAATGTCTCCTGTTATTGTAAATAATCTGTTTTTTTGGCTTTCAGAGGATAACAACACCAGGGTTTTGTTTGAACGTGTCCTCACCTCAGGAAGCTTATCCCCAGAAAAATCGGGGTAATGTCAAATATTGAATAAATTGTATGCGTGTACGTTTATGACATAACAATCGATATCCATGTTTATTAACTGTGACGTGTGTTTTGTTCCTCAGTGAGATCTGGGCCCGGTTCCTTGCCTTTGAGAGCAACATAGGAGACCTAGCCAGTATTCTGAAAGTCGAGCGCAGGCGTTTCATGGCCTTTAAGGATGAATACGAGGGCAAAGAAACGGCCTTACTCGTAGATAGATACAAGTTTATGGACCTCTATCCCTGCTCCACCAGTGAACTCAAGGCTCTTGGATACAAGGTGTGTGTTTTCCCATTTGGCATCGCGGTATCCGTTCCTGCCAAAATAAGCAGATTCCAGCTTTTCTGCTGACATGAACTGATACTTAATTTGTATCTGCGTGTTTGTAGGATGTGTCACGTGCCAAACTGGCAGCACTTCTCCCAGAGACTGTGGTGGCACCCTCTGTACCTGCTTTAAAGGACGAAGCTGACCGTAAACCTGAGTACCCCAAACCAGACACAAATCAGATGATCCCCTTCCAGCCACGTCACCTTGCCCGTACGTAGTCCTCAAATCCAGTAAACCTACGAGTACAATGCATCTTTCCACTGCTCTCTTTGCTGCATAAAGCATGAAAGGATTCATCTTTGACGTAGCTTCTCGTGTTTCTCCCTGCAGCTCCAGGTTTACACCCTGTCCCTGGTGGAGTTTTCCCAGTCCCCCCAGCTGCTGTCATCCTAATGAAGCTGCTCCCTCCGCCTACGTGCTTCACTGTTAGTAGCAGCAGCTTAACACTTATCAAGCTCATATTTACTGGCAATGAATAAAAGATGTTAGGAACAGTTTTTTCCCCCCCCTCTCCTTGCTGCTTGGATTCAAAAGAGTGTGTGATTGTTTGTTGCTGCAGGGTCCCTTTGTTCAAGTGGATGAGCTCATGGAAACTTTCAGGAGATGCACACTTCCTGAGAGTAAGTCTGCATTTAGGATGAATCCATACAACTTCTATTTTTAGTCACATTAGAAGAAAACCTGTGGTGATGGATGCTGTAGTGACAGAACAGCTGTTCTACACTGCCTAATTGTGTGTTAACAGGCTGTTGTACTTTTCATTTGACCTGCTACTGTTTTATTACCCCTGCTCTTTGTAGCTGTTGATGCTGCTGTAGAGCTGATCACTGGTAGACAGCCCGATGTAGGAGGGGAGGGCAATGGATCCATGGAGAACCACACTGTTGCCAAGTCACTCAAGAGGCCTAACGCAGACTCGGACGAGGAGGATGATAAAGGAGCAATTGCTCCTCCCATACACGACATCTACCGTGCACGCCAACAGAAGAGGATTCGATAAAATAAAGAATGTAATCTTAACCGCTGGTCCTATAGGATAAATGTACATGTCCACCTGACAGATTATACATCAGCTGATTTTGGTACAGAAGAGAAGCAAACACACACAAACCTACAGAAAGTCTGCGCACCTGGGTTTTTTCATGGCTTTTGTTTTGTCAACAGTTCTTATTTTTAAAGACTGACCATCATACTGTACAAAATTTTTAATTCAGCCTTTGATTTTGGCACACCTCCCAGTTTTGGCCATGTTTGATGAGGAATTGCAAAGTGGAAGCAAGCTCCTTTTTTTTTCTTTTCTTTTTTTTTTAGATAACTGGAGGAAACACAATTTCTTTCAATAAAAGTGAGAAAGAATTAACCCGAGTGTGCTTTTTTTGTTTGTTTTTTATTTGACTTTGAAACAGAAGTAACGCGTCATTGTGACTGACTACCAGCAGGGGGCGCAATATGAAACTTTACAATTTTTGTGGAAGATTCCATGTTTTGTCTATAAACGTAATAATTAAAGATTTAAACAATCGGTTGGTTAGCAGCATTTTGCTGTCACTGCCAAGCAGATCTTCATTTCATGACAAATTCAAAAACACTGCACATAAGCAAACATTTTTAATATCAACCAGCTGCTTGTTTTCACATGGTGCTCAGGTTTTTTTCTAGCACAGCTTTGTATGCACTTCAGCAACATACAGTCTTAAAATCTGCTCCATCCATAAGACACAAATTCTTACAGAAACAAAAACAATGCATATGATGCATATAAAGCATATAAAGTAAAGCAGTTGTCTGTCTTTTCTTACAGTTTTTAGTAGTTTCAAATTATTACAGATATTTTAGGAGTTTTGTGATTTAGTGCTCTAGCTTCAAATTATCTCAGAACTTGGTAACCATTCACTGTCTTATTTAACAAACAGGATGAAAACTTAAACATTTCCTCTTAAACTCAGCTGAAAGCGACATTAGATTTCAGTACTGTCAATCAAGTAATAAAAAATGAACGCAACGGTCTGTTTTAACACAAAAATAATTTGTTAAAGTAAACTAACAACGGGAACACTGATGGGTTTTTTCAGCATTCTGGTGGCAAATTATTCACTTTTGTTTTTTTCAGCTAAACACATTTTGTGTGGAATCTATGAATTTTAGATCCTTCTTAATTTTATATACTGTTCCGTAGAAATATGGAAGCAATTTCCTTGTCTCGTCCCGAGGGTTTTATTGAACCTTACTTAAAAGGCATTGAAGCTGCCACTAAAATGCAGCTAAGGTTTTCAGTTACAAAAGGAAAAAAGCACAAACATCTGTTTTGTTGATGTGATGCGACAAACAAAAACCCAGAGGGTCGATTCTCATGAATGCGTCTTATTGTTTACTACAGTTCAACATCAGACTTTCAAATTTCCAGTTTCAAATTTCCGTTTGAGGGTTACTCACACATAGCTATACTGTAAAACACATTGAGAACATTTTTTACTGGTAACACTGTTTCTATTGCACAAACACAAAGAACATTTACATCCTAAAAAAAAATCTGGCAAGCAGATTTGCCCTTTTCTGCCTACAAAACATCAAGCCATCAAGATGGATTGCAGTGAGAAAAGGGGGAAAAAAAATCACTAAAGAACACTTGGTTCATTTTATCTTTCTCGGAAAGTAACAGTTTCATTTAAAACTTCATGTTAGTGTCCTGCACCAAAAGAAAATGTCAAGCTCCTTAAATAATGAAGATTATTAAGATTCACATTTGCATTCAGTAGTCTCAATAAAATCCACTCGCTGACATGGACGTTTTCACATCATCTGGATTGCATTGGCTTTTTTGTTCTTTACCTTATAGTATATGATCTTTTTAAATTAATAAATATTATTGTAACAACATGTTGATACTGGACAATTTATTTCCAAAGTACTGAACGAATATCTCCGGATGACCTTTATAAAACTGTCCAAGCAGCCGTCTCTTCTCTTTATCAGAGAGCGTAGGGCTCTCGTGGACTGTCCGCAATAAAGACACGAGCTCCTCTTTAGTGGTTTTTCGTGCATTTTGTGAATACACCTCAGTGCTTACTCTTGTTGAGTACGCTGATCCTGGAGTAAAGGGAGACAGAAAACCAAAAATTAGTTCCTCTTTATGCCCCCAGTAACAGAAATAGCAGTTAAATATCTGAATGTACGCAATGATGACTGTGGGGGGTAAAAATCTTCAAACCTGTCAACATATCTGGATTCTTCCCTTTCACAATATTCGTTATTCTGTCACTAACCATCTTGTGCAGTGTGACAGGAATCTGGTGGGAGAGATAGCAAAATATTATAACTTCTCTTACAAACATATACGCTATTACTTGTTTGTAGCGGCTGTAAAGGACATGAGATAACATCCCTCCTACAACACTGAGCACACACTAGCAAAGAGACAAACTGGAAACACTCACTTTGAACAGATCACAGTGGTTATCCATCATGAACAGAAGCATCAAGTCCACCTTTCCTTTAGAGAGTCTTCTGCTGTAGACAATGGCACGTGAGAAAGACCTTTTCACCGCCATTCTGTTCTCAATCTACGAGAATTATCTAGGGTTAGTAAAAAGCCAGCAAAAATGTACAGACTCCCACAAGATACACCCTTAGTGCTGACCTCTTTGTGCAGTTTGACCTCCTCCGGTTTGGCTGCAACAGACATGAATCTCAGGAGCCGACGCAGCTCCTCCCTGCTACGAGAGTCCTGCAGCTTCAGGCTCAGCTGGAGCGCTTCCACAGCTTGCTCTCGCTTCCCGTTCACTGTCGATAAAGGACAAAAGTTGCATTAAAAAGGCAGGGATGCAGTTACATAAACCTAAGATCTGATTCACGTCTATCACTGTATACTTGTATCTGTACAAAAAATCTGACAGAGCCTTCTCTTACCGAGTAGTTCGGAGATGCCGCAATGGATATCGAAAATGTGGTTACTAAGCAGAGGTGGCTGTTGTGTGTGTCCGTAGTGCTTAGTCAGGACTTGATACAGTAGTCTTTTACACCGGATCAGGTCATCTCCACAAGCAGCCAGACCTCGACTGATCTCCACCACCAGTTCATCAGGCAGAAACTCCAGACAGTCCACTGCTCCTGACATCCACTCATCAGCCCTGAAGAGAGGAAAGTATTATGATTTAATATTTTTATGTGAATTTGGAATTTTGCCTTTATTATTAGAATTAATGAACAAAGGTAAAGACAGTCTGAAGTCAAACTATAGTTTTGCAGTTTGTTGGTGTGCATATAACTACTACATGTAAATGCAGGGACCCAGTTCTACACAGTCCCAGTGAATACCCATTATTAAAATGACTCTTATCTCTACATCTGCACATAATTTTACTACCAAATAAAAAAATCAGTGCTCAATTGGTTAGCGTTTTCCTTTAAGTTAAATAGCAGGACAAGTGCAAATAGACATGCTGTGCCATTTTATACACATTCTACGTTTGTAGAGCAGCAGAAAATGAATATCAGCAGACCAGCTAATCTGATGAGGCGTGGCGTGAAGGTCTTAAAGTCTAACAAAGGTCACCAGAAACACTCATGTGAATTGATCAACATTTATAAAATGAAGAAGAAGAAAAAATGAGTGGACTTACTGAGCTTCACTGAAGGCCTTCAGAACCTCTCTGTCTAGGTAGCTTGATGTATACAACAGGTCCGGGTCGCTGTCCATGCCATGTAGGGCACGCCTCGATGTCTCCTTACCCTCTAACAAGCTCTCCAACAGGGGGAGCTCTATTAACTGCAACAGTCTGAACACTGCCTGCTGGTGCCACACTTCATCTACAACTGTGAAAACACCATATAAATACACAGACACATGTAGAATGCTGAGTCATATGCAGTGTGAAAACACGGTGCCTGTTTTATGTCACGCTCATAAAAGACAGAAAGCAACTCACGCTCTTGCGAGAGGCCGAGGTTGATCATCTGAGGGGTAATCGTCGAGCTGAGGTTGAGGTTTCCCAGCACGTCCTCAAGTGATTTGTCTGTTGTTTGCGCTTCTTTCCTGCAGAGTTGCGTAATAACAGCAATCAGTCAAAATAGAGGAGGCAAAATAAACAGACATATATTACAGGAACAGAAGTGGCATCAGTAAACAAATGTTTCATGGAGTATGTCTGATTCAATCACAGTTTGCTGCTGTTTTGATTGTGCATATTTCATTTTTTAAAAAAGTTTATTTTCCAAAAATTAGCTATTTCTGACTGAAATGAAATAGGACAAACAGGACTTCCATTAAACAAAAGCCATTTTTTCCCTGTTTGTTTAAATTATACCTAATAAGACTGACTTAACCCATGCTGCAAATAACAAAATCCTTGTTCAAACACCAAAAGAGCATATGGTTCCTTTGAATCTTTCATCTCTCATTACAGCCATCAGACCTGCTGTCTGCCCATGTCTGTCCCTCCCACAACAACATCAGATTTTAAAGAGATCAAAAGAGAGTAAACACAAAGTGCTGAGGCCATGTGTTAGCCCCGTATGTCTTAATGCATTCTGCCAACCTTTGCTATCCTAACAGCCTCTGTAAAACTCTAAATTCTCCAGCATCAAGGTAATGGAAATTTTAAAGTTTAGATGCTTGCTATGATATTTGTTAATATGCTCTCAAGCAGAGTTAGATGAGATGTTTGGTGTCACCTCGAATGTGTGCAAGTGTTTTATGTGAGCAACTTTTTATATTGTTATTTTAATCTGATGTTTGTTTTTATGCATTAGTGCTGCTTCCCTCTTGGCCAGATATCCCATGTAAAAGAGATCCTTGATCTCAGTGGTTTACCTGGTTAAATAAAGCTTAAATAAATTAAACAATAAAATAAAATGAAAGTGTACAATTTGTGTTTCAACGGTGAGTCACAATTGGGAGGTCACCCAAGAAATACTGTTGTACATGTTATAAAACAGGTCTCACATATTAACATAACACCTTAATTGCTGATGGTGGTAACGTGATCTGTATTAGCCTGCAAATCATTCCACTTGTTTTGTGCTTAGCTTTATATTCAGTATGCAGACAATCACGCCATTATGGATCTGTGGCTGTGGCTCAGGAGGTAGAGCGGGTTGGTTACTGACTGAGAGCTTGATGGTTCAAGGTCTGACATGTCACAGTATCCTTGGCCAAGATACTGAAGATGCATCCATCAAGTGAGTATGAGTGTGTGACTGTTATACCAAAACTGCAAGGTGCTTGTATGAATATAGGTGAATGAGGCTTGCAGTAAGAAAGTGCTTTGAGTGCTCAAATAAGAGTTGAAAAGCACTATGTTTGTACCATTCCAGTCCAAACCCTCAATTAGAAAACAAATCAAATGTTGTCAGTATGATTTATATCTACCGAATCATTATTTATAAAATATTAGATCTGGGAAAAAGCATTAACTGAAAATTATCAACTGAAACTGAAAATTTGTGAAATCAATGCATGACTGAATGTTATGACTTTAAAACTTTTGTGTTCATGCCAAACCAGTTTTTAGAAATCTTACTATCTGAAGCTAAACTGGATTTAACCATTACCTCAAAGGAATGAGAGCTAAGCAAATCACAGATTACATCTGAAATAGTTACTTTATGTCTGTACCTTTCCCGTAGAGGACTATAGCCCTTCGTGTTCCTTTCCATGCTCGGTGAGTCATAGCCGCTCTCAATGGTATTAGTGGAAAGAGAATTGGTGCCAGTCAGCGTAGAAGACGAGTTGGTTTCTGGACTCAGGAACCTGTATAAACTGAAACTGCTGTCCTCAAATGTAGTTTTCTTCTTTTCCTTCCCAAATACTTTAATTCCTACTGGCTCAAATACCCTTGAGTCCATGAGCGCCTGACAAAGTTTGACAGCTTTATAGCGGGGTACTGCTTCATCTCCAAAAAAACGGTTGAGGGTGATGTGTGCCAGCACCACATCCACTGCCTCTGAACCCAAGAAACAGTCATGGTAAGACTTCAGGTTGTGACGCCGACGTTTGACCTCCACGTGAGTATGCAGATTTGAAATGATGCTGGTCCAGATGTAGGTGGCTCGGAAAGGCTTCCCAGCCATGCCTCGTTCTGATGGAAGGAGTCAAGAGAAAGTGTTAGAAAGCTGTGACCAATGATTAATGATGATATTGTGAGGTTTTTTTTCACTCCAGATAGCCTAACCTACGTTCTGCTTACTACCACATCTTCAACAATCGATTGTGCAGTTTGTCAAGCAAGTCTTCTTTCCTGTTCTGTGTTTGATTCTTTGGTCTTTCCTTTTTTGTCTTTGGAAAGAAAAAAAAAATCAAACTGTGTCATCCACCACAAGTCAGACTGGTGAAAGAAAGCAGAGCTAGCCTCGGTGAGATGTTTGTGTGGCTTTCATCTCACAACAGGAAACATTTAAAGCCTGCTGAGAAAATGTTAGGAGTGAATCAGAGAGAGGCTCACTGAGGCCAGGTGCCATAAATCAGGAACTGACAGCATCAGCCAGACTCCATGTTATGATAGCAAAACATGACAAAAATGATTACTGACCTATCTGTAAAACTTGAATGTGAAAAGCACTTGGGAACAATACAGCGGCAAGCAGATGTTCTCCCACTCTTTTCAAAGATACAACAGCTCATTGAGAACACAGGAAAGTGTGTGCTCGCTAATCTCAGTGATCTGTTGCCTAATGACATATATCTACGTCAAACCACTTCTCCCTCTGGGAGAGAAGAAACTGTCCTCAGTGCAGATTTACATATCGGGAAAGAACAACTGGAGCTGCAGCTGTTCAAGGAAGAACACCTTGCAAAGGTTTGTATGCATAATAGGAACATAACAGGGCGGTGAGGCACTGATTTGAAATGTATATTTCGTTACTTTAAGACACTGAGAAATGATTTAATCCATATTATTCACATGGCAGTAAAAAATAAACATAAACTCCCAATGAAAGACAAAAAAAAAATCGTAAAGATTTTCCATGCTTTCTGTTCAGCATAATTAGCAAAAGGAAAGAGCTGCATTATCACAATGAAATCCTTGATTTAGGAGTTGCAGCAAGACCATCTGGAGAATCCCTTCAGGGGTCCCTGGATTAGCAGGATTACCACAGTAAATTCGGATTTGATCAATTTCTATTAATGCTCGTTAAAAAGAAAAGAAAAAAAAAGTGGGAGGTCAGATATGGGTCAAAGCAATCCTGGGAACAGGCTGTGCTCTGTCACCTCTTGTTGCTCGCGCCAGGTTGAGATTTGAGCCCTGTTTGCATAGTTGACCCCAGTCCCTTTTCCTGTGACTGTTGTCCTCTTTTTATAATAATAATAATAATAATAATAATATGAAAAGGGAGACTGCAAGGAGTGTCAGGTCTGCATTTCAGCTCAGGATAATAGTGCACTTCTGTTTGTACACATCAGTGGCGGTAAATAATCGCACAGGGAGCATTCAGCACTGGGATAATTCCCTCGTGAAAATGCTGGCTCATACAGTTGTTACTACTGCAGTAAAGAAAAAAGATTTAGATTCTTTTTTTTAACAAGAAAGAGGACCAATGCTTAAAAAAGGCCTAAGATGCAAAGCAGTGCAGCACCATCAGACCTAAAACAGCAGGTTCTTAATAGCCTGTGGCAGATTCCTTCATTCGTCCAACATGTTGTGACTAGTAAGATTAACTGATCAAGCTTTAGGGCACAACATGAACACGCTATGGCTGAACCCCGTTTGGCTTTTTGGCCCCCATGGATTCGAATCCACATCGTAGAGGCTGGCCCACGTCCACACAAAATACCCTTTTCTACCCGCTGTTTTTAACATCAACACTGCCCCACCTGCTGCTACACTGACCAAATGTCAAACTGTCCCCAATAAAGTTGCGATCCATCAGTTATTAACCTCATTCTCTGAAGAGTTAACAGAGCATAAAAAATAGGCTGGAATTTATGAAGGTCGTCCTCCTTTTAAAAGTATACTTTCTTTAAAGATTAACCGTGGTTTGCCATTTGTCACAACGATTCGACATAACTGGATTAAGCTTTCTGATTTCTTTCTCTTTGATGCTCCAGACGCACGGCGTGCGTAAAATCCATGAAATCTACATTAAATTGCGATTTAAAGACACATCTCGATAACGCAGATTACAAACCTAAGCAAGCAAACTCCTTAGATTGCAACAATATATTAAACACACACACAAAAAGTAACATCTGGCTTGGTGAAGTACGTGGAGTGGTTAAATCGATCTTACCTGGTGTTCGATGAACGAAAACTTCCTCCAGTGACTGTAAAGAAAGCCATTCAGACCATGTCCTTGGTCTTCAATACACACCGTGACGCTCGCAACTAAACTACAGTCAACCCCGAAACTGTCTCCTCCCACTCCGATACATTATTCATGACCCAATCACCGCCCTCCCAGCGTGATAACGAGGCTCTCACTGTTTCCCTGAAGTTTAACAGGCCCATTAAATACCTTATTTTGCATTTTACATTTTTTACGCTTATCTCCACCAATTGAAACTCTAAATAAATGGAAGGCAAGCGATTACTACCACTGTTATCATCAAACAAGGTTTTACCATAGGCGTTAGCTTCAATTATTTTATCGTAGATTTGGTCATTATAATAAGAGGCAGTGTGATCTGCTGAGGTGGTTATAAAAAAAACTCACCCACTGGTGCTATCTGGAGTTACAGTAAATGTCTTTCATTTTAAAGTAATGCTCCAACATCCAGGAAGCTTTCACATAACCTTTTACTGACTAGGTCACACCCTAAAAGCCTACAGTGGAAGTAAATCTGGTCTGATAAAGACCTGCAGATATAGCTGTTCCCAGGAAGATGGTAGATGAGATTTTAAAAAATTTTGTAAAATTTTTTTTTAAGGATAAAGTTCTAATTTAAGAATAAGGACAGTTTGAGAGAGAGAGAGAGAGAGAGAGAGAGAGAGAGAGAGAGAGAGAAACCCTTTGCCATGTACTGCTAAAACAGTAGACACCACACATTGGACTGTAGGGACCTCAAGTGTCAAAAGCAAACCTGGCCTATTCCACCTTGTTTGGGGTCATGTGAACACCATACTGCTGAATATACCGAGCTTAAATATATCAAAAACAAACACTTACACACCCAAGAGCAAACACATATGAGCTGTAGCAGGAAGAGGTTTTGTGAACTCAGAATCTACACTCTAACCTGATGCGTTTTTTCTTTTCTAGACAAAATGTCGATCCTTTGCAGGACAGGAGACTGAAAGGCAGAAAGCTATTATTATCATCACAAGAGACAAGTATGGTGCAACAAGTGAGGTATGCAACCGAGGCAAACCGGTTCGATTAGTGTCCTCTGGGCTCTACGTATCTTTTATTTTGAAATACGCTGCTATTCACCAGCAGGTATGAGCAGAGACCAGTCTGTGCCCACAAAAGATCCTACATTTCTTCTATTCAAGGGTAGATAGATAGATGTGGTTTGAATCCCCTATTCATACATCCACCTGAGCTGCTTCTGAGCAAGGCCAGTTTTTCTAATTTACAACTGATTTACACATGCATTTTGGTTTTCTTGTTTACTTTCACATCCAGTGTTTTACAGGCTTGACACTAAGTCTCTGCCTGCTTTTGTTACATCTGGTTTGCGTGTGTGTGTGTGTGTGTCTAGTGTCTTTGTGACAAAATACCCATGACGCTTTGTCTCGAAATACTTGCTCTGCATTCTTGGTTCATAAGAAAACAAAACCAGGGATGCCTATAGTGCCAAACTGGTTGCTAACAGTTGTTGTACCTCAGGTTTGGAATGTATAATATCGAGCATTATGCGTGTTAGCAAAGCATGTCTCCCATTGTGGATTTATACAGTGACCACACATCTACATATGAAGAGCACATGTACTCTCATGCAGGTGAAACTGGTTTCACCAATGCACAGCGGTCAAATATGCTGGTATTTTGTAAACTGACGACAGTTTACAAGAGTGCTGAGAGTGCGCTGAAGAGTGAAACCTGTTTTATGCCAGCACTGATATACAAGATGGGTGACGGACACAGAGAAAGCACCCTTGTTAACACCATTAGTAAATTCTAATCTACAAGGTCAAAGTAATATTTACATTTGTGTTATTCGCCAATTGCCTGGAAGCTCCTGTATATTTCCCTCTCCTTCACCTTCACGCTTATCAGTCATGCAGGTAAGATGATAACAAAAATATCCCCGAGGAATTTTCTCCAGGAAAATTCATTCAAATAAGGAGACAGGTACAGCCCATGATTCAGTAGCTTGCTTAACCACATTCAGCAGAAATAACTTGAATTGTTTTCTGTACAACTTTATCACTACCTCATCTCTGTGGAGTAATTTGACCCCACTCTTCTTTACAATGTTCCTTAAGTTCACTGAGGTTTGTTTATTCACAGCTTTCTCAAGATCTCATCACAGCATCTGAATCAGTTTGATGTCTGTACTTTGACCAGCCCATTGCAGCTGCTTGATTCTTTTAATTTTCAGCCATTGTGTTGGAGATTTGCTGCTGTGCTTGGGATCATTGTCCTGTTGCATGACCCACTTTCAGCAAACTTTAGTTCTGGGACAGATGTGTTCACATTTGACTCTACAGTACTTTGTATTTGTGTTGCTATGCCATGTTTGGTTTTCACCGGGCGTGGCACTGGACATTTTCACCAAACATCTAAACTTTGGTCTCATCTGTTCAAAGGACAGTATGCCAGAGATCTTGTGGTTTGTTCAGATACAACTTGCAAACCTAAGCTACGTGGCCACGTACTTTTTAAACAAAAAGGGGCTTTCTCCTGGCAACTCTTCCAAACAAGCCAAACTTGCTCCAGAACAACAAACTGCCAAAAAGTCTGCTTTTATAGAGGTGGCCACACTTACTGATGGTCAGTTAATCAAGTTCGTTTGATTAGCAGCACCGGGCTGCTACTTATCCTCTGGAAGCAGTAAGGGTGTACCTCGGTTTTTTTTATACAACTGCATATAAAAAAATAAAGTCTCTCGGCATGGAATAATACTGCACTAATAAAGTTAACAGTGACGGAGAAGAAGCCAGAGAAGAAGATGGTGCTGGATTAATATTTAACCATGAACTGTATTCTATAAGAGGAGAATATGAGATTTACACAAGTTGGGAAGGTCTCTTAGAATGACTAAACAACTGCAGATTCCAAGATTAAATTAAATGCCTTCTGAAGAAACGTTTTATGGTCAGTTGAGACAAAGATTGAGCTTTTAGGTCACAATGACAAGAAGTATGTTTGGAGGAGGAAACGTCAAGCTTTCAAATCTAAGAACACTGTACCATCAAGTCAAGCATGGTGGTGGTCTGGAGCTGTTTTGCTACAAGTGGCACTGGTACAATAAAGAATAATGAAGAACTTCTCCAAAAGCCTTCAAATTCACCTCAAGTCAACAGCAAGATGGTTGGAACTTAGACACCAAAACTGGTTTATAGAGCAGGCTAACATTAAGTTTCTGGAATGGCCTTCTCAAAGCCCAGGTCTCAACCCTATTGAAAATTTATGGACTATGCTTTAAAGCCACATCTGTGCCGGGACACCGACCAATAAAAATGAACTCTGGTCAGAATATTGAGGCAGAATTATGCCAAAAGCTTGTTGATGGCAACCTGTCAAACACATTGGAAGGTCTATTCGAGGTGCAACTTTCTAAGTGGTATTTAACTAAATATAATCGGGCTTGTATGTATTTATTTGAGCCTGTATGTATACTTTTGACCCTGTGTGGATTACAGAAAATCCAAAATGAATTCAAACTCATTAAAAATGTAGGCTGTACAATCATTCGACTCTAGAAAAAGAACAGTTCAAAAAATGATTAAAAGCCTCAAATTACCATAGTATTAATGCCCGTGAATGTATGTAAACATCTCTCAATGGTATGTAAGTGTTAGACAACTTTTGAAGTGCTGCAGTCGAGTAAAACCCAGCATAAACTACAGCAACAAAAGTGGAAAACCTTAAATAAAGAACAAGCATTTCAAAACTGACCTTAAATAAAAACTTAGTTGGTTTTTTGCTAACAAACGCACAAATGCAAATCTTGACTTTGTCAGTAGAAGACTCCAGCTGCAGGCAAAGTGAATACAAATTGGTAATTCTACTTGCCACAGATAACTACTTTTCACCCTGCACGTGTGCACACGACAGGTCCGATTTTAAACTAGATCACCATCGACACTCAGTGCATCAGGTTTCACTAAGGGACATTTATTTCTAACCTCAAGACTGTCAGTGATATGCATCCTTACGCAGCACACAGCCATCTCGTTTCTGTGCCCTTCTCACATTCTCATGCTGCCTCGGGGGTGCCTCCAGTCTGTCTCCCACATATGGAACAATGCAGTGCATTAAAATTCATATGCTTTTCATCTGGAGAGCAGACGCTCAGTATCTTTCCCTACCCGTTGTGCCCGTAATGGAATCCCAAACGCTTGCCTGACTGGTTGTCCTCCACCCCCGAGCCTCTCCAACTCCAAAGGACAGAGGACAGTGGCTTTCCTCACAGTGCTGTCAGTGAACTACAGAGACACTTTTGTTTTCTGGGGATTGCCAGTAATTTTTTTGCATTGTGACTGGTCTGGCTGGACAGTCATATTTTATTCAACAGCCCAGAGACCCTTTCAGACGACACAAAGTCAGCCACCCATTAATATGTGAAAAGTTCGGGTCATGAGAGCACTGTGGGCGAGCAACATGGCAAGTTTCTCGCTTCGCTGTGTCCTCTTGGAAGATGTGAGCCAATATTAACAGCACACTTCCAACAAGCAAGAGAAATCTAACATAAACAGACCCCTCTGGAAGCTGAGAAGCAAAGCTGTAACTGGTTACGTTGAAAAATCCATACAGACTATTTGGTTGCAGCAAGATTATTGTAACGTTTTCTGCTGGGCTCTTGCGTCTGATTAACATTTCAAATATGTTAAATGTAGCACTTGGACCCTGTTGTAGCAATGTTAAAAATAACGCTGAAAAACATTACATCTATGTTCTGAAAAGGTTACAGTTGATAATGGAACATGATCTCCTTATATCGACTTTGATCAAACGTTAGTCAAAAAAGAAAAAATCTCCATCTTATTTGGTTATTCTATAATATTACTGCAACACTGCAGAAAAGTCCCCGTTTGGTTTGGTGATTGTGCAAACACAGATAAAAGCTGTCACATGACTAGTTAGTACTGCTGCAAACTTCCCAAATTATGACCAAATGCAATGGTGGCATTATGTGAAGTGTTTGTAGGGATTTTATGAGAATTCATTGATTCAGATTGTAATCACAGTCTCAGAAGGTATTCACGCAAGAAAATCCAGATTCCATAATAAAGGCAGTGATCAGTATTTATATATACACATCTTCACACCCTGGTTTAATAGTTTGGTTTGTTCATGCTTTACGATAGGTCAATTTTTCTTTCCTTTTGTGACTCTGAATAGCAGTATGCATTTTTTTTTAAGAAATAACAGATCTGAAAAATGGGATTTCAGAAAAAATCTCAGTGCTTAGCAAAAAAATATCCTAGAAAAACACATACCTAATACATGCAGTGTTTTATTTACAAACTGCATCTTTTAAGAACAAGATTATTTTTGACAGAATAAAATAAATGACTTAGAAAGAGTAAATTCTGGAAAACTGTGAAAAGATAATCAAAACGTGTCTTAGAAATAACCATTTTCTTCTGTGAAAATATATACTTTTATCATAAAATGTAGCCTATGTCTGTAAAGCAATTCATTTGCATTCATTTACCCATAGATAAGCCAAGGTAATAATTTCTGAGATTAATAAAAAGATTAATAAAAAGCAGTACTGGAACTGCATTGATTCCAATCAAAGATGTTTCTTATAAGCAAAAGGTTGGCTTGAAACACAAATGTTAAACTATAGTATAGATGCACTATGTAGCTGCTAAAGAGAGATTTGCTGCTGTTCCAACGTCCTGCTCTTTCTTTCTTTTTTTTTTTTTACAAAATGTACATTATACATACATATAAGCTGGCACCGTATTACAAATGTGATGTTTTGCAAACAGTATATAACTAGAGTTATATATAATGTATAGTTCTTTTTTTAAACAAAACAACAGATCAACTTTGCATGTGAGCTTACTTAAAAGACTGACAAAGGCTTGCCCTGCTTGTGTATTTGCTGTGTTCTACTTCCTGTGCTGATTGTTTTCTATATTGTGCATACTCTCTGGTCATGATCTGGCATTTAACTTAAAAAAGAAAAACAAATTAAAAAGAATATAAATCTATGAAAAAGCCCATAAAAGTGGGCTTTTAACTATAAAAACCTACAAAGACTAGGAGAAGTACTATGTGGGAGCCTTCCAAAATGCTCCCAGGAACAAAGTTCTTGTCCTCTGTTGATGACGTTCCAGGTTTCTGCTGGGATGCAGTGATAAACAGTGTATGCCTCACTGTTGCCCTCCTGCCACTTTTACTCCACAGTCTCCCAACAGTCTTTAACAGGCAAGTCAGTTTATCTGAAACACCCGTGCGCTTGAAGAAGAGACTCACTCCATCCTTCTCGGCCACATTGAGCTGGAGGCATTTTCTGGTTTTTAAAAGTTGGTCTTTTTTTTTTTAAACCAAGCATGTTAAAGGCTTTCATCGGCAGGCCTGCTGCACTTGATTGATTAACTCTCCAAAGCGATCAAAGAGCCCCTCTACCCAAGCCCCGTTTTGCAGACACTTCTGCACAGTCTCCTCCTGCCCCAGGTCCCCTGCCTGCACCTGCAGAGATGCAATCTGAAGGACAACACCACAAACAGAGCATAAAATACAATTAATTCAAATAAATTCCATGTGGAAGTATGCAAGTGATGTTAAATCTACAAAATGACATTTACAGAATTCAAAATAAAATCTAAAACTAAACAAAACAAAACAAAACAGCTCAACGCATTCAGCAGAAACTAGACACACTGTCTTACCTCATCCTTACACATGAGGTATGTGTGGTACTTGTAATGCTGCAAAGAGTGGTATAGAGAAAACCACTGAGTTTTCTGCTGGTCTACTGTATACTCCTAAAAAGTGAAAAATAATTAAAAAAATTATTTAATAATTAGTATATTTCATTTTTTAAATATTAGTCAAACCGCATGAGAGCAGGAGGTAGTAGCTTCAGTGCTCAGCAATAATAAAGACATGTAGAGTAACAAACGGTGACACTGCACCCTCTTATGGACAGACATTAGAAGTACAATTACCTGAGGCATAGTGTTAGGGCTCTTCTGGGGCTTCATAGTCTTCTTGTTGTAGGCTCGTCCACTGAGACGTACCTTGAAGGCTGGCGTTTCCCCATCCTTCTTCAGTTCAGTCACCACTGAGATCTCTGGGAAGCTGTCTAGCGCCGTCTAAAGAACACAAGTTACTTAGGTTCACACAGTGAAGTAAAGATCCTTTAATGCTTATTTTCCTTTTACAATGAAAGTAGATGTAGAGCGCATATTCAAAGCTTTTGAAGTAAAAAAATTAGCATTTTGCCATTACTATCTTACTCATGTGAAACCAGAAGTGAAGCCAGAGGAGGGTTTCCGACAGTGAAACTAATGAGTCAACATGTTCATTGGCTACCAACTGATGACTGACTGAGATCATTGTCATACTGAAAACATGAAGTTCATAATTCAAAAAATTATTCACCACGACCATTTGCTAAAATGCTGTCCCAAATCATGACAGTGCCTCCACCATGTTTTACAGATGGCTGTAGACCTGGGAGGTCAAACTCATTTTATATTGCAGGCCACATACAGCCCACTTTAGATCTTATGTAGGCCAGACTGGTGAAATTCCGATTTCTGTCGATGTAAAAAGTTTAAATATGCATTTAATCAATGAGATGTCTTAATATAAGACAAAAAAGTGAAATTTCAACATGATGTGTCAGTTTTTCTACATGGTAAAGAAATGCTGCTGTAGTAAATGAAAGAAATCTGACAGCATGACTCTTTCAGCTTAGATTGTAAGAAGTAATGTGCGAAATGACAGAATTCTAAAATTGAATTACTTTGGTGTACTGTGAATGACCATGAAGGAGAGCTTTATGGGTAAGAAAAGCTGTAAAATGACTAAAAACTTATGCCCTCATTCACATTTTCCAAAGTCAACCAGCTGGCCCAATATGGATCTTTGCAGGTCCAAATTTGGCTTCCAGGCCTCGTATTTGACACCCCTACTACAGACACTGTTAAACTGTTGTTTTGATGAGTCAGATGCATCTCTTCTGTGTCAGGACTTTGCTGGATTTGTTTTTCCTTTTCTTAAGGACATGAGTTTCACTCGTCCACTTTCCTCTAAGTTCTTTTAAGATAGATTATACCGTACTCTAAGATATGCCAATTTTTCAGCCAGTAGCTCTTCAGGAATCACCTTCTAGGCTTGTCAAACTGCACAATCTGTGGCATTTGTCATAGATTCAACTAACGAAATTGAATAAATATATCTTTTTTGGGATAGTCAGCCAGTACCAAAGTGCCTGAAGACACAAATTAAAACTGGTTCTTTGCTAAGTTGTCTGTTATGTGCAGATACAACACTGGTTCCTCCCTTGAGTTAGGTATATCCTTGAATGATTCATAGGGCAGTGTTACATGTCTTAAACAAACAAAAGAAACATTCCTCTAAAAATGGTTAGGCACCAGGGCTGAACTGTAATGAAATGAGGGGTGGCTCGCGACCTTTGCATAGTACTGTACACATCCACCATTTTTACCTTCCGTGGGACTAGAACACAAATCTAAATTTATTATGTTCTTCTTGATATTTTGGGGGATTTCCTTACCTTGAGCATGCATCAAAACAACACAAATCTACATTTATGTGCAGTTTCATTTCCACACTCACCTTCAACACCTGCTCTATGTGTAGTTTGTGAAGTAAACGTTTCCTGTTGTCAGTGATCATTCCATCCACTCTTTTCATATGTGGCAGCAGCAATTCATCTGAAACAGATGAGACAAAAGACAAGTCAGCAAGCATTGGTACCAATAATATGAGGGATCCTAAAGTGTTAAGGCAGTCTAACTAAGAACAATTCCTCTATGTCCAAAAAGTATCTTGCTCACCATTTGCCCTTTCAAGTGCTGTCATTACATCTCCATCTAAGGCAATACTGATGAGCAGTTCCACGAAGCTCCTGAATGTCTCTTTCATGGTTCGTGTGTTGAGTAATCGGGAAGCAAATGGTAGCGGAGGGTTTAACTCTGAGTGTGTGCGGGAGAGAGACAAAACACGCAGGAGGCATCGAAGGGCATGAGAGTGTGACCAGATCGAGACAACAAACTAGATTTCATTAAAAAGTTAAACGTGTTCTTTACCATCCTCTTCACCTCCTTCTTCTGCAGATGATCCAGAGGCAGTAGGTGAAAACTCCTCCTTCCATTTCCTCCTCTTTTTTGGTGGAGGCTCTGCTCTTGGCTTAAGTTGTTTGGGTCTGGGTTTTTGGTTCTGGAAAACTGTAGAAGGAGTGGCTGTCAAGCCCAGCAAAGTTTTCACCTGAAGACCCCTGTGTGACAAAAAAAAAAAAAAAAAGCTGTGACAACTCTATAATCTATAATGAATTATAGGAGCCAGTAGTCTACACTTACCTTAGTGAGTTCATGGGTTTGCAGCGTGGCTTCTGACTACAAACTCGTACATATTCCCTTTTGTTAACTGTATCCAAAAATTTCACATACACCCTCTGGTACATGGTCTTGGCATCACCAAAGTACCCAAGATACTAAATAGACAAGAAGAAAATGTTAGTTGACAAAACTAATTTGTATAATCAAACTATATATGTATAGTCTACTTTCACTTACACTGTTTGTAGCTGAGAAGACTCTCTTTCCATCCCTCAGCTCAGGCACAAATTTCTGCAGCAGAGCCTTCTGTACCTTCCAGATGGCTGGAGGGTCACTGCCTACTTTCATTGTCACCTGCACAGAGAAACACACCACAATGCAGAATAGGTTTCAGTATGTGGAAGCAGTTTTTTTTCAGTCTATCACTTACAGTTGAAGAGGAATTAAATTAGATTGCACTGCATTGCATCAAGGCTTAGTTTTGAAATGCCAGTGTTATATTATTATTATTATTATTATTATAAACATTCTAACCTGTGCTACACTTTTAATTTTGCCCATATCAAGTGTTAAGAAGCATTCATTTCACTTCCCGTACCTTTAGGTTTTCGATATCCTCATTCCTGACAACAAACTCGTCTCTCTCACGATACATTCCTTCTCCTCCGCTGTCCGACAGCTCCTCATCAGTGAGTCCTGCCATGGCCACACTCTTTAAAGGCATAGCCAACTGGCCAGGTGGTGTCTCTTTGGACTCCTCTGTTGCTGCAAAAACAGTCTTTCCTGAGGCTGCGTTTGTTGTCTGTGCAGGAGTGGGCACCTGCAGCACACAGGATGTCACGGGAGGCGCACTGTCTGTGACAGTGTGTGGCATGCTGGGAACCTCTTCTGGCTTCATCATCGAACCTTGAAACTGATTATCTGAAGAAGCACAAATTTATCAATTTTAGAGACAGAAAAAGGAAAATGAATAAAGTTCAATGTTCACTATCTTGTATTTAGGCATACAATATTGCTGTCTCAAGCATGAGATACACATTGTTACAGAGTGTTGACATTTTACAGGTTTCTATAACAATATACAGGAAAAAATAAAAATAGGATCCAACTAACCTAGTTGCTGGTTTTAAACATTAGTTTATTTTGGTTGTTTTTTCTTTACTATCACTTTTTGGGCACAGTTCTTGAGTCGATACTTATTTACTGAGCATGCACCATATGCTACAGAGTGTTATTACCTGTCCTAGTTTTCCGATCTGAAGATTCATCCAGAGCTGAGAGAGCTGAGCTGATGCTGTTTCTCAGAGCCTGGTTCTTTCCAGTGTTCTCTTCTTCATCAGAGCTGAATGATGGCAGGGTCTCCAAGTTCTTCTGCAGATCTTCATCAAGACGTTTCTGCTGGGAGTTTACTACTGGACTGTCCTGGGGAATTAAGGGCGTGGGCAAAGTTGGCAGTTTAGGGGGCAAAGCTGGCATAGTACACTGTTTGGATGAGGTACAAGCCTTTCTAGGGCGATTAATTGTTCGTGTTGGACTTGGAGAATATTGCTGTTTGGGCCCAGACTTGATAAAGTCTAGGAAGGAGCCAATAAAGCCAGTTTTGACTTCTGGTTGTTTCTCTTCCACTTCACGAATCTTTTGCCTGATTCTCTCCTGCTGTGGACAACCATCATATAAACCGTGTGACGCAGATGGTGAGCTCACATCACTACCCCTCGAGTTTTGCCGCTTGGTCTGCCCACTACGTTTGGCTGGTCTTGCCAGTCCTCCATCCTCTTCATGACTGCCTGTTTTAGTCAGTGACTTAGAGCGAGCCTTCTTTTTGGTGAAGTCCTCACCATTTGAACTTTCCATGAGTCCATCATCAGTTTTAATACACTTTCCATTCCCTTGAATTCTATTCTGGGGACCTGAGGTGTCATATACCTGCCCAGCTGAGTGATAGTTATTGTCAGAGCACCTTATGTCTCCATTTGCATGAAGTCCATTATTGTTGCTGTGGGTACCAGATCCACCCTGACAGTCTGTTGCCATCTGTGGTCCGTTTAATGTCATGGTGAGGGTTTGGGAGATAGTGTTAGTGATAATTGGCTGTTGTGCTGAAGAGAAACTAGGTGACATGTGTCTTAAATCAACAGTCTGGAAGTGACCTTTGGAATCAATAGGGCTTGCCATCACTGCCATATCAGCTTCAGCAGAGGATGTAGCTTTGACAAAGTCTTGTGGTGACACGCCACAGGCAGCTACTGTGGCAGCGAGGATGTCATCAACATTTGATAAAATATTCCTGTCATCTGGAAGTAGAATAGAGTCAGAGAAACAAATAGAGTTGACAGCAAAGTGGTTTTTGGCATCACTTGACTGCTGATTTGTCAACTGGCTGTAGTGATGTTTAGAAGTAGGACTATCTGAGCTTGATTCAGACACTACTGTGCCCTGCTGACCCTGGGTTTCTGTAACACTTGGACCCAGCAGGTCTCGATCCATCTGAAGATACTGGACATGAACAGCGCCAAGGCCTTGTCCCGATTGAATAGCTTGTACTGGTATCACCTTTGGTGTGTTCTGACTATTATTCAAAAGTGGCTGCTGGAGCAAAATTACTTGACTGGTCTCAGGATGAACCTGAGCACTGGGAATAGCAATAAACTGGGTGTGGGCTGCTAAAGCCTGAGTCTGGCTATGGTTCTGTTGATTCTGTTGCTGTGCCTCAGCAGATTCAAGTTGGAGAGAATGCTGCTTGAGCGGCTCTGAGCACAGGGGTATATGTGAGGATTCAATGGTGGAGTCTGTAGTTTTTGTGTTAGAAGTTTCATGACCATTGGCACTAGTTAAATGAATGTGCTGTTGGCTTAGAGAACCCATTCTTTCATCCTTTACCGGCACTGTATTTACATGACGTAGTCCCATAATCTGGTCATCAGAACGTGAACTGCTTCGAATAACACTCTGTGCTTTGGGGTAATCATCCATTTTTGAAACAACGTAGATGACATTGTTATGCGAAACTATACTGTTACATGTTATGGAGGCCTCCACAGAGACCTGTCGCAGAGCCTCGAGGCCTTGGAGAGGCACCTCTTCAAGTTTTTGTTTGCCATATGATGGCTTTATGTCCTGTATTGAGGATATGTTATTTTGTAAGGCTTGAGCCGCTGAAGAGTAGGTAGGTAAAGGTGCAGACAAAACGTACGTGTTGGGTTGTGAGTGCTGCTGCTGGGACAGAGTGTCGTGTGTTTTTCCTCCCACTGAGGCCTGCATGAGGGTGTAGTCCACTGTAGATGATGTGGGCAGGCTCTGTACACATGTGGGTGGGAAAGAAGAGTTAAGGGATTCTCCTGTGATAAAGCTTTGAGACTGGGTTACTGAATTTTGCACCTGTGATTGAGAAGTATAAGTCACATTTGGGGCACCCTGAGAGTGGGATGTGGGATAGCTCTCAGACAGATTTCCTTGACACAAGCTCTGTACTTGGGCTCCATACTGGATGCCCTGCTCTTGGTTCAGCCCAGGAGTAGATGAGTAGACAAGAGACTGACTAATAGATGCCACATTGTCAGACTGGCTGGAGAGTGAAGGGAGAGTCTCATAAAGGGAGGAGAGTTTGTCTGAAGTGGAATTGGAGGCTTGTGACTGTGTATTAGATGTGATATAAGTTTGAGATAAATTGTTGGAAATTAGGCTAGACAGCTGGACTGCCTCTTGGTTAATAATCACAGAGTTTTGCTTCAGTCCAGGGGAGGAATAACGCTCAGGAGACCCCACTGACAGGTTCTGAGAGTGCATCTCTTCATTTCCTACAGGCTGTGGAGCTAGTTTGGAAGAACATTCATTTGTCTTCTGCAATGAAGTGGATGAATATACTTGTGTTGTACAATCTGTTTTGGGTTGTAGGGAACCACTGACTCCTTGAGAGGAATCTGCTCCTGTGGAGGGGTTGCAGGACACAGAGGGCTGATGGGATGGCTCCTGCTGGTAGGACACATCTGCTTCGCTGCCTGAACCGAAATATCCCTGTAAGGACTGCTCTGAACTAGGTAACTGCTCTGAGGCTATATGGATACTAGAAGGCCTCTGGTGGTGTTTGATCACACTACATTCACGCTGAAGGGCTCTTTCAATAGAGCCTGAGAAAACTGTAGCCCCAAATGGCTGAGGCGCGCCATGAGTGGCAGATAGGGCAGAAGGTAGGAGGCTGAACTGGGGCTGCAGGAGGTGGGGTGCAGACTCTTGGGCTGAGCGGTAAGTGGAGGACTGTACAGGGAGAGCTGAGCCCAGAGCAGAGGCAGAAAGATGATTGAAGGCCAAGGCAGTGGGAAGCACAGTCTGGTTCGACTTAAGATGCAGGAGGGGATCATGGTGAGAAAACAGGCCATTGGTAGAAGTGCTAAAGGTAGGATCCTGGAGATTCAGGGAAGGGTTGGTGGCATAACTCCTGGTAGGATAGGCACCTGTGTGCTGACAGGATGAAAGCGCAGGTGTAGAGGGGAAAGTAGCTGTAGAAGGCAGGGCACCAGTCAAATATAGCTCTGTGGTCGAGGAGCTGGCACCTGCATGGAAACCACACACACACACAAACACACAACATAAGTACAAGCATCTTACACAAGCAACATTTTTATATTAAACAAAAATTAATGTGCAAAAAGTAATACAAAATCTGAAATGCCAACATCCCCCAACATACTTCATTTCACTCATACTCAGCCTTTGTACCATAGGTACACAGTACAAGGTCTCTGTTAGCATATATTAACAAAGACCTGGCAGGGTGCTAGAACAGTAATATAGTGGAGGCCAGTGGTTGAATTGCAACAGGAAGAAGGCATTAAAAATGTTATTACCCCTCCTCCATAAACATCAAACAATTACACAAGTCCTCAGCAATACACTCAGTGTTTGAGAAAAGTGAAGAATGGAGATACTTACGAACATCGTTTGCTCCATTAGTGAGATGAATTGAGAAACAGAGCTTGACAAATGTATTATATCCATGCAAGTTTTTTTTAATTCAGAAAAAAAGATGCTAAAGGTAATTTATAAATTGTGTCATCACATATATTAATTTGTCTACCAGAGCAGATCAGAGTGCATTACAATACCCTATCTGTAGCACTTGTATACGTGTAACAATGTAGCCAGCAGAATGGATGGTGGTATGAAGTCAAGTAGTGTCCTACGCTTCTAACCAATTTGTGAAATAGTGACAAATTGATGGAGACATGCTCACAGAGTGCATTTAGGTCCCATCCAAATTGGAGAAACAAAAATTGTGCAATTGTGGCTTTCTATTGACTTGGAATTGCACAGAAGGGCCTCCTTGTGAGTTCCACCTGCTAGCACTGAACTGAAAAATACCTAAAAGCTGCTGTGTAGCATGCACTACCAACAGGGGCAAAGAATGCAGAACTGACTTTTTATAAGCTGAAGAACTACAGAACTTTGAAACTGAGCTTTTTATAAAACAAAAATGGATACTGTCAATAAGACTTGGAGCATTATGAGCAAGAATAATGGGAAAATGGAAAGATCCTGACTCTCTGCATGGCTATGAATGCAGCATGCATTTTGTCATGGATAAGTTAAAACTGAAGAGTAATGTTACTTCGCTTGCATGTGCCTTATCAGATTACAGCAGCTTGCAAATATAGACAACATTCAGTTTCTAAATAACAGCTAAGGCTGCTAAAACAATCCCTAAACATACTGAAACCAAATATTTTTAGTTAGCAAGAGTAGTTTTTTCAGCTTTCCAACATTTGGTTGCACACTTTAGGGCCTAAATTTTTCCCCATCTCATGGGCATGGTTTTCAGAGTATGGCGTGTTACACTCTCTCTATACTTAATGATTTCTTCTTTAAATAAAATAACTCTAAGATTGGTGTGTTCTCACCAGCAGGCCATGATGGGGGTCTATAAGGAGAAAGCAATGAGGCACTAACAGGACCAGCCTGAAGGCTTCTCGACTCCATGGCTGAAAGGAAGCTCATGATTGAGGTCTCGGGAGTACTACTGTTTGACTCCAGTGCTCCTGACATTCAAAAGAGGAAGAGAAAGATGATGACAGAATGCGTCTGCGCTTAAACCAAAAATATCTGTATGAATACATGTTACCTGGTAAAACTGGTCCCTTTAAAACAATATTTCATTATATTGCCACAACTCACCTGTTGCAACAGGAATATGTGATGTAGTGTACGTGGGAAGCTGGTGCGTCGTAGTGTAGCTTTGCCGCTGGAGGAGCTCGGCATCAAGGTATGTTGCACCGTAACTGGGGCTGCATATACAAACAAATGTAGGGGATTCATTAGAACTGTCATCTTTACAAACAGCAGTGCGCAACCAAGTCAAATATGAGTATATACAGTGGATTAAAATAAGCATTAATAGTTTTTTTTTCTTGCAACACTTTTAATTAAGTTGCCACTTTTATTCACAAATTAACATAAAACACTGAGAAAGTTATGACATGCTGTGACTGATGGAGTGCTGCCAAAATGGCTGCAGTAAAATTGCTAAATTTATCTCCCTGATCAAGGTTTACTGGACTGGCTACTCAGGATGGCAGGAGAGACAACGGTCAAAAATATCCTGATATATATTCCTTTTAGAAATGATTGGGCTTCTGTGCTCAAGGAAACACTGAAACTCTACACAGCTCTACACCAACTTAACTATGCAAAAAAGTGAAGATGTACGAATATTTCTAAAGTAACTGTGAATTACTCTTCATGCACAGCAAGCAAGATCAAGTATTCAGTCTCTAAAGTTTTGTCAGTTTATTGTCAACAAATTCAGTAGACTCACACTTTTTCTGCAGAGGAAAAAAACTGCAGCTCTCTGTATTATAGTTATAACAAAACATAGCAACCCAAGCTGTGTATGTGTCATGTAAAGTAAACAATACCAATCACCAGTGTGGTAAAACCATCCAAAAGATTTCTTGGATGACTATATTATTGTTGCAAGGGTTCTTGTGGCTATTTGTCTGTTACGGAAAAACACTAGTTCGAAAGGCCACCGCAAATGCTAACAACAATTATATAACAATACAGGACATTGATTTGTCAAAATTTGTTTGCCTAGGAATGTCATTTGACATTTTGCAGTATAACATGAGGCACTTCATTCTTTAGCAACCATTTTGGCTAAGCGAGTAAGGCATTTATATCTTGTAAACATTTGGATGGTGTGAAAATTTGGATGTAAAAATGGTGTGAAAAGTCATCAATAAACAGACTGGTCAAGTCACTTTTATCCATCTTTTTTGGGGGATGATTATTTAAAATCTGACATGACATTTTTGCTCTGCAGCTAATCATATGCAGTTTGGCTTGAGCTAAACTGTTGCCTTAAAGGTAAATACTGGTGGATGAAGCAAACTAAAAAGGAGGGTCTCTTCCCTCCTCTGTTCCTTTCAACAGTTGCACACTCCAGATTCTTTCCTTACTCATCTTTGCCAATTTCGTTTTTACACTTTAGAATTGATAACAACAAGTGCAACACACAATATGCCCAAATACCATGATACTCTTATGAGTTAGATTTCAGAATGGAAACATCACTGCTAATCAGCAGCCGGGGATCTTATGTTATTTAGGTCATAAAATAAGACAAACTGGTGTAACCTTAGATTTTCTGAAACCGAGATCAGCCACAATAATTTACTTCATTATTTATCATAGCCACTTGATTTTCATAATTATCACATTTTTTGCCTTTCAGCACATGACAGAGTATTTTTTTTACAGTCTAACTTATACTCTTTGTTTATCTGTTCTACAAAGACTGTTACTTTTGTTCCGCTTGTGAGAACAATGTTGCTTATTTGTACCAGATAAAACAATTTTGCCATGAAGGATGGCCCCTGTTTATAGCAAATTATAACAAACTATAACACATCAGTCATAAGTCACGAACTAAGACCTCAACAGCTTTTGCAAGTTCTGTGGTTACACGGACTAAATATAACGAAGGACCTCAAGCTTTCATGACTAGAACAAAAGCACAGATTTACACAAATTTAGACATGTCGCCACAGCAAACAAAATTACTAATTTTAAGTGTTGTAACTGTTATAGTACCTAGCTTCGGTTGCTAGTTATCGCTCTTGTTTTACCTTTGACGAGCACCTGTGGTTGAAGAAAACACAACGATTAAATGCTACTTTAGGATACCCAGATGGCCAACTTATTACAGAGATATAAAGCAATTATCTTGAGTAGTTTGTGCTCAGTGACTCTGTGTGTGCTCATGCTGAAAGCACGATATGCTAGCGAAAATTAGCAAGGTGGGGAAAAAGTAACATACGGCTAAGAAACCACTGACAAGTCAGCGTCTGTGACATTTAACCATTTCTCCCAGTGTTCCCGACAACTGCAAGGACCTGTGCACTTTTCTCCAAAAGCAAAGCTAGGCCCTCCATCACCGAAATTTCCTTCGGAAGGTGACCCGCCCTCTCCTTCATCTTTTACCTTGGCTTGATAGTAGCTGAGCCGCGGTCATAGGCCCACGAAGCTACGGTCTGTGCTGGTGGAGCCAGCGCGTCCGCAAAGCTGGAGCTCGGGTAGTTCCTGTCCATCATCCGGTGAAAGATTCACTTCCCCAGCAGAGCTTCGTGGAGCAGCGGACACACATCGTAGCAGCCCGGGACCCACCGACCGAGGCAAGTCCCGTCAATGCAATTTACAGTCCGCAGAAAAAAAAGCAGCGTCAAGCTGCTATCATGTGGAGAAAAGTATCACCGGGTGATTTCGTTTTTTTTTTGTTCATCTCCCGTCACGTAAAGTTAGTCTGCCACGAGACTTCTCTAAGGCACTGACGCTTGGCTGCAGCTAGCAGGCTAACTGAAACTTCTCACATTAGAAATGAGTTGCAGTGTCACGCCAGAAGCAAACTTCTCCGACAAGCCACGGTATCGACTTTGTGAGCAGATGTATCGAAGCGAGATGTTGTACCGACGGTTCACTTCACCACGCGAAAAAAGTCACGTGACCACCAGGCGAACCCTAAAGCTGGTACCAGTGCAGCGGCGCTGCCTTTGAATGAAGGGTGACCCTACCGGTCTGCCACAGCGAGTTGTGAACTCTGTTCTCCCTGAACTAAAACAAGTGTTCAAGCATCTGGCTACCTGAGCTTTGACCTTCTCTTTAACAGCAGCAGCATGTACAAAATGCTAAGCTTTCATTACTTCAGAGGATGCTAGCTGAACTTATATTCATTTCCTCATTTACCCTAACCACAAAACATCCATGACCATTATCAGTGTAAATCTAGCTTCTCATTCATTTACATGATGTGGTCTTTATTCTTATCTGATTTTGTTCCTCACAAGAACAAACATACACAAAATAGTCTGGTCAATAGATGGGTGGTGCTGTAAATAAAATAAAATAAGATAAAAAATAATGTAAAAAAAAATAACAAAAACGTAATTTTCAGCTGAATTTTTGTCATGCATTTGTAGGCGGTTTAGTTTTAATTGAAATCTATTTAACTTTTTTATACCATCAAGTTAGGTTGATAATGCATTTGTTATATTGCATCAATTAACAAAGAAAATACTTGAAATGCTTACCATTTGTTCCAGAAGAAAGTTTTATATAACCCCCCCCCCTTTCCTTCACCTTCCAAAGCTATAACATAAAAACACATAACTGGCCACTTGCAATGTTGATCCTGGACGAACATTATTACAATGTTGCAGTCACAACACCAACATTTAACGCCAGCGATAACAGATACGTCTGATATCGCCTCATTGCTCAGGAGCTGTGGGTCAAGCTGCAGCTGTTCATGTCTGCATGTTTGTTTGGTGTGTGTGAGAGAGTGAAAAAGTTGTATTAACCTCTTTGACTGGACAATCAGCTCATGTATTTGAAACAGAATGCATGTAAGGTGCTCCAAAATTTAAAAATGCTCTAAATCCTTCGTTATGGTAAATGGACTGGTTCTTATATAGCGCTTTTCTACTCTTCTGAGCACTCAAAGCGCTTTACACAACTTGTGCATTCACCCATTCACACCCACTCATACAAGCACTTCTAAACACAAGTGCAAACTAATCTACATTCACACACTTGAATGTAGATTAGTTGGGGTTTAGTATCTTGCCCAAGGATATTTGGCATGCAGACTAGGGGAAGCCAGGAATCGAACCACCAACCTTCCGATCAGTAGATGACCTGCTCTACCGCCTGAGCTACAGCCAGGCGGTAGAGCTCTGAATCTGTGTAGATTCAGAGAGACTTTTCTCCTGGGAGGGAACAGCATAAACA
>VUQG01044194.1:6018-22460 GCA_015106755.1 Etia nguti
TAATTTATATTAAAAAAAAAAAAAAAAAAAAAGTTGGGTATATAGAGTAATCACTACCTTTTACATATTTTATCACTCAAAATTAAATTGCTAAGGCCTTGGTGCTCTGAAATAAACTTGCCTGAGAGAATTTCATATTTAGAAATGATATAATTTATTTAGAAGGAATGCTATTATGCAAATAAGTTAATTAGGAAAAGCATGCTATGTAAGGCAACAATCTGTATAAGTAGTTTGATTCATTTTTTTTTAGGTTAGGAAGTGTCTCACTACAAATCAAACCAGCAGTTGACTTGCCTCATTGTGCAGCTCTGGATAAGCACCCAATTCATACGGCAGCATGCTCGACACTCAGAAATAACATTTCAGCCATTTTAAAATATTGGAGCAATTTATCTCAACAAAACTCTGCACCAAGTGAAGCGAAGGGTCTTGGTGACACAGGTAATGAGTTCCCATTTTGGGGTGCTATGATTGCCGTCTTCATGTCAGAGACAATGAAGCATTTACCCCATTGGTCAAGAGTCAGCGCTAACAAGCTAGGCGACAATAAGTTTTAACCGTGGCATTTGACAGCAGTAGTTTATGTAGTGAGAACAGAAAAGCCATCATTTATAATAGAAAGAGAGCTCTTTATGGCTTTTCCCCATCGAGTACAAGAACAGGATCAGAACTAGATATAGACAACTTAAACACAGTGAGTTCAGCAAAAGAAATGGGACTGACTCAGTCTGCTTTAGCCATATTTGCAGAGCAACAAAACATTCATTATACAACAAAATGGCATTTAAGAGCAATTTAAAGACCGAACACAAGACAAGAAAACTTAAATATTTAAATGAAACCACTGAACTACAGTGATATCACATCACCTGCTACAAAAAGCAATATGCTTCCTTAATTTGGTGAGATTTTTTCCTGTGTCCATTGCAAATGCATTCTGAGTAAAAAGCTAGAAGCAGCTAGAAGAATCAATGTCACCTCGTACACTGGTTGAAAACACACAAAAAAGCGCTGTGCGATTAACAAGTTCAGAGAATTGAATCTAAACAATATTTCCATTTTCATTGTGTGCATTCGGATATCAAGTTTAAAAACTAATTTAGTAATTTCATATTATTCATATTTTATTAAGAAGAACAGGGAAAAAAAATCTGAAGGGTGACACTGCAGTCCTTGAAGCAGCTACAGTATATAAAATATTCATATTCAAGTGTTGGTATGATTCTGTTTGGGACCCACACACCGAATAGAATCACAGTAAAGGGAAAGTAAGCAGGAGGCATCATGAATGCCTGGTTATTCTAAAAAACAAGAGTTATGGGAAAGAAAGTTGGGATTTCAATGATTCATAGCTAAACTTTCTCTACATTTCTGCTAATACTTCTGGAATATAGAGTGGAATATAGAGTAAAGTCATCCATATTTCATGACCGATTCATTCCCCGGAAGCCACCTGCGTTCACTCAGAATTGCTCATGAGGGTGGACAGAGTGCATCTCGACAACCTCAAACTGATATGCAGGAAATATTGAGTCATTTCTTACCGTTTCAACAAATAACTTAAGAAACAGTCACAAGTAGATAATCTATCACAACAACCAACTATTTAGCACAGTGTGCTCAAGTTACATTGGTTTTGTGTTAAAAACCTGTGAAACTAGCAGCCTTCAGGCAGTTTCATAAATACCATGACCCAGTAATTTCCACCACTTCAATTCTGGATGCCTGTGTTAGATTTTATGGCGCTCTCGATGCCCATTTCCTTGACTCAGTCATTACTCAGCTGTCCAATGATGCATTTGTGCACAATGTACAACAACAAATCACGGCTTTCTCTAAAGCACCACTAGTATATTTTTTCCTTTTTATGTGCAGCTACAACATTCCTGACATAAGTCATCAGATCAGTCTTTTGTAGCTATGCATCAACATCTACAGTCCTTTTATAGCTACATAAAAGGTTATCTTCTACACAACCTACAGCCCGTGTCTTTTAAATAGACCGTGAGTGTTGTTTCAGCTGCATTTGCATGTGCGGTTTTGGACTATATTTGTACACAGCAGCATATTGCAGCGTGTGAGAGCAGGGATTTGATTCATGATGCTTTTAAGTTTAATGGCCAATTTTTAATCCAGATTTTGTTTGTGTTGGAAGAGTCTTAAGGGAATAAAAGAGTTCATTCTGTGATAACAAAGGTTTAATCGTTTATGCAAATATGCAAGATGCAAATAGTTCAACCGTCTCCTCAAAGTATAGTGAGGTAAAATATAGTTTTAATATTCACTGAGCACAGAGGAGATTGAGTGGCAAACAATTAATGGTAAATGTGATTCAGATTTTTTCAGGCAATCAGTGGTCCACTCTGAACCATTAAAGCACTGTTTATTCAAAAAATAAATATTAAATAAACACAAAAAAAAGCCAGAAAAAGTAATACAGGTGCAGTTATTTAATCTGTGCACTGTTGTATTTGGACTTTGTGTCTTACCGAAACACAGTTTTATCAACTTGAAACTGTGTCTCAATGATTCCACAGGTCCTCACTCTGACTCTCAGAACATCTGCATCTGTGGGAACGTAGTTTGGTGCGATGATTCGACTCATGTTCTCAAAGAAACTGGAGGAAATGGAAAGAGCAAAGGAGAAGGAAACATGACTTAGACTTCAGACTACAAGTCACTGTTTTTTGCCAAAATTTAATTTGTCATTTAGTTTATGTGAGATCACACCTACATTGGGTTTGTGTTGCACTTTTCGGTTTCACTACAGCTCAGAGGGTAGCTAGACAGTATTTCTAGACAAGTTCATTACTTCCATTTAAAGTACAACAAAATGTTAGCAACAAAAGCAATCACAAAAATATTTTGGCCAATCAGCTGGGGAATATAGTTTGTTTTTCCAAGCAACAGGTGGTTGCTGTTGGAGGCACCCTTTTCCCATCCCCAGCAGTTATTTTACAGGGTCAACATATGTGAAAGTGAAAGTGTTTACAAAGTCATCTATTCAAAGACAGACACATCCTGGGAACTAACGGAAAAACCTCAGAGATTCTGATGACTCTACTTTCTGCACTTTGACACTCCTGACACACAAACAAAATAAACATGCCAACACTTATGTACACAAAGAGCTAAACATAAGGGGTTTAAACACCTAGATTTTAATTCTTGCGTGTTCCTAAAGGTCCTCCTCTAACACTTTGAAGCTCTTCTGCAAACCTTGTGAAAGTCTAACTAATGGACAAACCTCACAGACTTTATCCAAATTCTGAACTATGGAAAGAAATTGCTGCAATTTTTAAAAGCACATTACTCCATTCTGAGGTCCTCATCAGTTCACTTGATTTGTTAGACTGTTTTTCCTACCATTTCACAATGCACCAAACAGGCCTGGACAACAGGCAGGCTATTTTATCACCCTGCTCTTACTATGGAGCCATGTGGATTAGAATTTGTGAAGAACGCAGTTTAAGTTACTTCATGTTAAAATGACCATTTGTTCCAAAAACCTGGCGACTCTTCAGAATTAATGCTACCATGTGCTCCCTCACCATACATGCTAGGTGTTGGACCAACCACAGGGTCCCCACTTATTCACATTTGATAGGTTATATATCGTTTTCATAGGAGTTTTACAGATTTGCAAATCGTTGTATTCTTTACATTTTCTAGGCAACATTTTTTTTAAGACAAAACTGTAGTTTAGTGGTAAGATGATCAAATAATATTGCTTAAAAGTGATCGACTTGCTTTAGAGTAATCAAAAGGGCACACCAAGAATGGTATAACATTACAGAAAAGTCAAAGACACAAACTTTTAAAAAAAAAATTAAAAAAAATAATTTTGCTCTTGATATGTGTCATTTATAATTCTGTGCATACAAAAAAAAGCAAAATTTTACCTCCTTTAACAGCAAAAAGTTCAAGCTGATATAAAGTAGTGCTGATTAGAATCTGCCTCTAAAAAGCAGTTAAGTCAATAGTTACTTTGTAGTAATTTCTGTTGCTAAATTTCTATTTAGCAACATGAACAGCATCATGAACAGTTCAGTTGACGCCAAAGCTGATGTCAGAAGTCATTTTACACATTCAGGTCCCGGGGGGGAGAGTCAAGCATATCACAATAGTCCAATCCAACATTTCCGGAGGGAGAAATCGATGCAGGGTCCAGAAGTGTGAAAACATGAACAAAGAGGCAGTCGGTTTTCACATCATCCTCCAGCTCTCAAGTCCGAGTTCTGATAATGAAGCAGTCACAAATCTCTCAGACTGGCCACATGAAAGAAACTTTATCTTGACAGATCTACTCGCTGTTGCCTCCAAGATAGCAGCTTCTATTCTGTCCATTTGTTCTACATTCAAAGATAAAAATTACTAAAGGAATTTCAATTTAAAAGACCATGAAACCAACACTGACCACAGTACAGTCTTGTGGTGTTTAAATAAGATTAACCTGCAATTTAAGCATCCAATAAGTCACAAAATTCAACAGACATCCTAATGAATGACCAACTTACACTGCACTATTAATTCAATCTGAAGGAGAGGTCATTAAAGGCATCTTGATCTATGCTCAACTATCCAAGTAAGGAAATCCCAGAAAGTTAAATCTGTTTATCAGAACGTAGCGTTTTCAGTAAGAGAAATGTACTGTGACTACTTCAGTTTGTCTGTCTAGATGAACTTTGAACCATAATTAAAAGAGATATGTTTTAATACTAGTTAATAATAATAATAATAATAATGCAAAAGGTATGTCATGAACCTTCAAATCAAACACAAATTACAACATTCGATTTGTTTATCAGGTCACAGTGATGATTTAAAAACGATTTCAACAATGACTGCAAAAAAAAATTGCCTTTATATAATAATCAGAATTTAGCAAGCTGCCCAGGGGAATATCAGATATTTACTAAATAAAATATCACACATGTGAGAGGGGGGTCTCATAATTGCACTTGCAGTGAAAAACAATAATGCCATTTATTAAAACATATTCCACACTCACATTAACAATTCCCACTTCACCTGATGACACAACACACAAATCATCTATGCTGAGTAGTCATGTAGGATTCATGACATTTTACAGGCTGCAGTGTAGCTACCACAGCTCGCTTTTTTTTGGTTTTGGTTTGTTTTGTTTTTTTTAAACTGAGCATCTACATTTGCACAGCCTGAGGACAACAACAGGGGGAAAAATGTTTTTTTTAAAAATGATCCGACCACTTCAATAATAATAACAATAATAAAAATAAAAACAGTGATGAAAACATACTGGCTGTAATCTAATATCTAAAAAACACACCGTTTATCAAATCCAGAAAAGTTATGTCACCACTGAATCATACTCCAAGTTTACTGAAACTACAACTTTATACACACATCTTTGGATTCTCAAACAAGAAAACTCAGTCATTAATTGTGTTTGTTTTATCTGCGCCACTCTAATTTTCATCTCCCTGGATATCTGCAAACAGTTTTTTAAATGTGGTCCAATTAAGCCTATTACACAAATGTCACAGAAATCATTTCCTGAGCACAAGTTATTCTCAGCGCTCTCTTTACCGTAGCTCTGCATTGGCAAGATGTGACGCTATGCTTCTTACTGGGCAATTTCCCATGACATTTGCCACCATCGATCATAATTGGTCGTGTTGTGCAACATAAAGTCACTTAATGTCAATGTCAATCTACTTACTAGAGAGCAGAGTCGTTCAGCTCAAACTCGTAACCTCGGGCTGCAGCTGCTCGGACTCCTTGGTCGGACCAAAGTGCACAGAAAGCATGAGCCATAAAAGGAAGGAGCTCCTGATCGTCCCCTAAACACTGGCTGCAGGACAGGATGGAGCGAGCATGATCCTGACAGAAACAATATTATTTAAAAAAAAAAAAAGAAAAAAAAGAAAAGCAGACACTATATTTATTTTGGAATTAGAGTAAATATGATCTTTTGCTTCCGATCTGTAACTACTGAACTCCAGATTCTTCTACCTTGTTCTTGTTCCATCTATTTAATACTAAATACGCTTATCGGACATTTATACATGAACCATGGCAGGATATTTTATTTGAAAATATATTTATATTTTCATTCTATGTTAAAGAGAGGGTTATAATGATGAGTCCTCTGTACTGATGCTGTGTTGTATATGGATAAAGACTGTCATCTAGTGCAGTGAGAAGGAGTTGCAATTAAAATGGACTACCAAGACCTCTTAATCTCACCTTATTCTGCTTGTTAGCAAGGTTTATCCTCAGTGTCCCCATGCCTTGTAGAACAGTCTTCATAGAGGTCAGGAGATTGTCCAGTACTGCAGGCTGAGTGAAACATGTCAAAGACATTTTGTCATTTATCTGCCACTTACAAAAGTTCTTTTGGCCCTTAGGCAGGACAGATGACTCATTTTGCCCATTACCTTGAAACTTACAAGCTCTTGTTTGGAGAATCCGTGATTATGGATCATCTTTATCTGTTTGACAATTGTACTCTTTCCAGTCTCTGGAGCACCTGACACACAAAAACATTGAAGGATTAGTTTAATTTTAACGTGCCAAAACTTTAAAATATATAACTGATACATATATGAATAAATACCAAGCATAAGGATTTTGACCACATTATTCTCCATGCTGGCATGTTTGTGAAGGTCCCGCTCTATTTTAGAGCTTTGGAGTTTTGCCTTTTTATGCTCCTCTGCAACATCCTTGTGAAGGCACATTCCCAGGCACAGCTAATGAGAGAAAAAAACAAAAACAACAATATATAAATTATAATGTATAAGATACACCTTTCACTTTAACACTTACGTACTGTTCATTCTTCATGTCTTCATTTATTCAATTTTAGATAAGAAAACTTATAAAACTCATACAGCACAACTTTTCAACAGTCACTTTCTTTTTCTTAGTAATTTCAGTTATTTTTCCATTTTCTTTCCTCAAATTCACTATTCAAACCTTTGCGAAATAAAAACAACAGGTATTTATTTCAAATTACGCAAATTGATATACTGAATAATAAACTTAATGGATATACCACTTATATTTATTTCTGAATCAGAATACTTTATTAATCCCTAAGGAAATTATGTGAGTTACAGTTGCTCCAAGACAGTAACAGTAACAGACTAAACTAATTAAATAACACAATGTTTTAGAACTTACAAATTTAAGAAATAGCACTAATATATACAAATTGCTCAATTCTAAATATCAAGAATATTGACAAAGAATATTACAGAGGTGGAATATATATGAATATATATTTTTATTATGACAAATTGATAAATACTTAGGGCACAGAAATATTGTTTAATAATATTTTATGTTTTATAAAGATGTTTTTGTAATGTTTGTTTTATATTTATGTCAACAGGGTTGTCAAGGATAGGGAAGGAGGAGGAAGTAGATATTTGTTTAGGCTTTTTTTTGGTGATATTGGGTAACACGTTTACATTGACAATAGTGATACACTCTAATCTACTGAGAAAAGATTGGAAAATACACAATATATATGACTGAGTACTGAACTTTGGTCTAACCATGGTTTTAGCATGCTACTAGATCATATCATCTCATTACATTGTCTGGTTTCCAGCCTAAATGGGTTTCACTAACAGAGTTGCCCAAATGTTGTGGGAAAGAATACAGAGCATAATTACTGTTCTTGAAAATATTTTGATGTTTAAAAATTGTTTAACAATTTTACGAAAGATTTCGAGAAATTCAAAACAAAAGTTTATCTATACTTTAATCGTTATATTTTACTTGCATGTTATCAAGAAGTTAGGACAAGATTTCTTTTTTTTTGTGTGTGGGGGGGGGGGTTCAACAGCTAGCTCGTATTTTAAAAATGAAAAACAATTTGAAATTTTCTAAACTTTTTCAACAACCACGTTTACATGTCTCAGGGCATGTGTCATTTACACAACAAACATATGTTTTACCGTTTAGTGCATGGTATTCTAAACCCAAAACTAGGGGAGGAAATGCCCTGCAATTAAAGAATGACTCATTGTTTTTCCCTCTTTTGTGTGTGTTTTTGGTCACTTTAGGATAAGTAATCGCAGTTCAGCTAACAGAAGAGAGGCAGAAAAAGTCATTTCACTGCCGCCAAATATCCAAATGGGTCAAACCTGACTGGCACTGTATTGTGAGTGTTAAAAATGAGTGCGTCGGTACCTTGGTGACCTCACAACTACAATTTCTTATATCTCATGCAGTGAGTGAGGATGGGTTTAACAAAGTGAATGTAGAGGAGACTATGACAAAAATCTTAAGCCCTAAAAGTTTCCTTAATCAAAAAAGTGTGTTTTGTTTTTTTCCCCCAAACGTCAACCACTAAGTTGGCAAAACAGAATATGTAATCCCAAAATTGTAGCCATGCCTTGTCAAATGGTATAAGCACCGCTTTCACGCGTTGGTTATTTTGTTACCCTGTAGCTAAATAATCCTGCTCGTATTTTTGGTGATTTTATTCCATTTTTAAGAGGTTTGGAGTTGTTTAAATGAAAGGACGACTCACCTGCAGTGGGGCTGGCAGTACATTTAGACATGAAAACATCTCTGCGCTGTTGCTGGTCACTCTCGGATGGTGTTAAACCACTTATTTTTCGTTGGGGTGATAGCAACAAACGGAATAGCTAACTGGCTTTAATTAGTGCCACGTGCGTGAGTCTGTCTTTCAGAATGCACGCTTCGTTCACGCTAGCTTTTTCTTAGAGCAGGGGTGTCGGACTCCAGGCCTCGAGGGCCGGTGTCCTGCAGGTTTTAGATGTGTCCTTGATCCAACATAGCTGATTTAAATGCAATTAGTAATGATTAAAATTTAGAATATGTTCTTGTTTCAACTTCATGCTTCCAGTTTAAATATGTGTTCTACTTGATCAAACGTTCTTCCACAACATCTTTTTTTTTTTTTTGAAAGCTTACAGCACATTGCTGGGCGCTAATCAGCTGCTATTAATAATCTCAAATTAATGGTCTGACCTTTAGCGGACTCTGTGTGACTCAGATGTGGCAAAATTAAGATCAGATTATCTCCTTCTGTCTTTAATCAAAGGTCATTTCTGTGTCCAAAACATGACTCTACCCTTTTTATAATGTGACTAATGTGCGGCTTCATCATCTGCCTCTTTAACTAACGAATCAAATTAGACAAACCACACAGTGTGCATGAAAGACAAAGAAGACAGCAAACAGCTTTTCAGAATAAATTCTTATTATCAGCAATAATATACTGCAGCCTAATCAGTTTCTGCAGCATATGTAACATACAGATTATAGCCTATACTTAATACATTCCAAACTCACATACAGACATATCATTATGTTTCTGAAACGATATGAAAACATCTATACAGTAATTAATGGAGAGGAGGTGAGTAAAATATACATCTACAAAAAAATATATAATTTAATCCTGTTTAATACAGAGACAGACGTTAAATTGAGACTGCACGATCAACTCAACAACTCTGAGCATCTGCAGTAGTCCTCTAGTTATACTGTGAAAGCTAAAGGTTTAAACAGTATATTAGAATAAATGTGTGGAGTGTTGGTTAAAAAAAAAAGAGCTACTGCACTCAAAAGTCCAGATGTTCAGTTTAGATCCCAATTATGTGCATTTTTTGAGTTTAAAAAAAGAAAAGGAACAAAAAAACTCCATTAAAAATGTTTCTTTAAATTCGGTGTCATCTGAAACAGAATCTGGTATGTACAAAAAAGAGAAGCAGGGAGATTTATCTCCTGATTCTCCAGTGTTTTTCAGCATCCTCCATGAGCCTGCAGTCACTTTATATTACACATAGACACGCACAGTGTAATAGATTAGTTGTGGGGCTAGCCCATTGCTGGGCAAAACAGCAGCATCAGCCCCGGTGAAGTAACAAATCAAATCACATCTTGTTATATAATCATATGTCTGACCGACAGCGCAAGATCTCACACTGCATATGCCCAAGGAATAAGATAAAATGCCTTTTTTTAATAGGAAAAAAGTATTTAGAGAACTAAAAATGACATAAAATAGACATTTGAATATATAGTGACATCTTCTTCCAAACTTTGAATATATCTTATCATTTGCATGTGCGGTTGTTGACTGACACAAACATATAATTGCATATGCAGAACATGTTAACAAACCCTCGTAACACACTATATTAATACCTGATGATCCCACAGCAGGTTACGCCACCCTCGTTAAAGAAGGGCCTGCTGTAAAGACTACTGATATTAGCCAGGATCACGTGTGGAGGGTGTCATAGCACTTACAAAAGGGTTGATTATAATGTACATGAGTTTATATTAGTTGAATATGTCACTGTTAGCTGAAGGTGCCTACAGCACAGCCTGTGCTCTTTCTTTAGTCTTTTCCTCCTCTTGTCGCTTCATGGCTTGGATCACTGCAATCTCTTTGGCCTCTTTCTTCTGGTTCCTCGCCTCGAATAGCAACCTGAGTCAAGGGAAAGTGTAAGCAATATATAGTAAGCCTAGTTTCAAACAAATATACATTCATTGGCCACTTTATTACTTATACCTGTTCAACTGCTAGTTAATGTAACTAATGTAACTGTAAATGTTAACTAAAAGATACTGTGATTGCTTCAAGATGTATGATAAGTCTACTAAATTTGACTGTTTTACCTGTTTTTGATTATCCTTTGCACGATGGCATCCGTAGTGAGGCTGTTCCCACTGTCAACAGTGCGCAGGATTCCTTTTCTTCTGGGCTCCTGAGTATTAATGAAAAACTGTAAGAGAACACTTATAAATGTGTTTTCATAAAAAATAGCAGCATAGTTGTGGGAGTCTTACAGCATAAGGGTCGGATCCATCTTTGTCGGGATATATTTCTGTCTTTCCATGGCAAACGAGATCCACCTGTGGAAATTAAGTCATGTGTTACCCTATATTACTTCTTCCTGTTACATATGCAGTGATAAAAGTTAATTATAGCGTGTGCACGTACCTTGAAATGATCCAGCAAATCTTTTGTGACAGCAAACGGTGCACCGATCACGACTTCTGACACATACTGTAGAAACAAAAAAAAAATGAATATAATTCATGGATTTATAATCAATGAACTTTCATTGTTCTGTGCTGATTGATAAAGTTTAAACCAAACTTACTCGACAAGCCAGGACGCTGAGAGTCCTCTCGTGGACATTCATGATGGGGTAGTTTTTCCCTTTGTAGCGATTTACCTCCTGATAGATATGAACGCACGAATTGAGAAATCTCAAAAGAAGGAGGCAGTAAATGTCTCACAAAAAATAAAAATACTCACCTGATCAAAGTGTAACCCCACTATAATGTAAGGCTTTTCTGCAAGCTTATGCACAGCTTCCAGAAAGTCCACATGGCCAATGTCTGGTAGGAGACTAGTCAGGAATGCATTTCAAATGCCATTGCGTAGAAACTGTTTTATGATTTAAAGTGAAAAAGAAGGTTGGTGTATAATAAAATCTAGCAATTCTTGTGAGGTTAACAAAGGATACGGAACAGATCAAAGGCTCCTGCCACATAGATTATAGTGTCTCCAGGTTGAGGTTCCTGGCCTGACGCAAACTGGATGATTTTCTGAGATGTCTGAAGGAACTGAGACACCCCTGTCCAGGGACTATGGCCCTTCTGATCAATCAAGAAAAAGGCAAAAGAAGTGTAATGTGATAAGTAGCAATACAACAGATTTACCTCAGTATAGTTAGTAGTATTAACAGCGACTAGAAAGAGAGATCGTACTTCTCTGATTCTACCTTTTCTTCAGTAGTTCCATTATAACTCCAGATTTGAAATTTTCACATACAAAATCCTGAATGATAAGGAACTTACATATGTTAAAGACATCAGAGAATCGTATTATCCCAACGCAGAAATCTGCTCCCAGACTGCAGGCTTACTTGTAGCTCACAGAATTTAGATTGGAGGCTGTGCCTTCAGCTAACAGGCATCAGCTCCCAGTTTGGATTTGGGAGACAGACACTTTGTCTACTTTTACAATTAGGTTTAAAACTTGCTCTTTTGATAACGCTTACAGGTGGATGTTGCTATAGGCTGAGCCTGCTGTGGGACTTCCCGTGATGACCTGAGCACTTCCTCAGAACAGATTACATCCTGTTAAAAGCGAGTTCTTCATTCTCGCCATTACCTTGCTGACAGGACAAGTCAGATTTTGAGAATTTTTTTTCTATAACACGATAGGGTCTTTACCTTACAGCATAAAGTATCTTGAGGCAACTGCTATATGAATAAAATTGAATTGAACTGAACTGAACATGTCCCCCACATATGAGACCAGAATTAATCTTGTGCTGCATCACTGCCACCCAGTGGTGTACGTGGTCAATGTCACCTTTGGTAAATAGCAGGCCTACAAATCCAGAATGCATTTATTCATTCCTCGCCAAATTCACAGCATTACTCTTCCAGTCTTAAATGTGTAGAGACCCTCTACTTCTTTTAAGCTGTTTAGAGCCACAGCATGCTGGCTCTGAGTTTCTTTCCCCATCCAAGAACAGAAGTGGCATTCAGTATTGACTGGAAAGGCATTCCACTTGATTACAAAGTGGGTCCTAAAGTAAAGACCTTTATTTAATTATGTCTGACATCTGGTCCAAACACCAAAGTTTGCTACTTAAATAACAAAGCAGTTAAGTAAGAGGAAGTCAAAGAGCTAGCAATCTTTGGTCAAAACAGACCCAGCTGAAAGGCTTGACTTTGAGCTGAGGTTTTGATATGAACAGGCTCATAAGCAAACCATCAAATGAAACCGGAAGTAGAAAATTGACTTACTTTTCCAAAGTTGTCTGTGTGCTCCTGATAGTCTGAACTGTCCTAAAGCAGATGATAGGAGAAGTTTAGCTTTGTATTCGGAACTGAGCTCATACAGATAGAATCTGGTGATACTCACAATGTTGCTGTGGTGGGCTTTGGTCATCAGCAGCATCCTGCCAACTAAGTCTGTTGTTGAAACTCCCTGGGTTCGCTTGCACTCTCTATAACATCACGGCACAGTATGTAACTTAAAAAAAAGACACACACCCCACCCTGACTATGCTTATTTGGAAAGGAAAACTCACCTGTACCGTCCTGACTTCTTCACCTCTTCATATGTATCTTTTCCATCCACAGTTAATGTTATATCATCTGAAACAACAGCATACATGAGTTCTTCTCCAAACTTCAGAGAAATACAGCTGCCTATAACTCCAGCTGTGTGTCTAAATAAGGACGTGGGGTGGTGATATTCCATACCTCCGTGCACACAGAAGTCACAGTTGTACTTGTCGAGGGTCTCGAGGGTAGTGACATAAGGAGCTCCTTCCACGACCTCGTCCACCCATTTTATGGCCCGCACCATCTTATATCTTTCTTCCTGAGTGAAAACTGGTGGACCCTTGTGCTTTGAAATCTCACCTTGCAAAAAAAAAAAAAGAGTAGAGTGATTGAGACACTCATAACAGATGCATTTCTTCTTAACCCGAAAGAAAGGTTGCTGCTATCTGTGCCGGCCCTGACCGTCAAGGCATTCTGTGTTATCACAATGTCAGAGTGCCCCAGTGCACCACAGGAGGGTGGGGCACAGCTAAGGCGCCCTGCTACTGTCACAACAACTCTTTCCAAGTACAGTGGATGCAGCTGGTGCCTGACTCGTAATGACAGGACTGAAGAAGATATACAAGCCCTGCAGGTGCTATGGTAAGGAGAAATAGCAGATGTACAGTATAAGCTAGACTATGCATAACAAGTGCAGAAAGAGGGTTTCTTTTACACATGTACATGTGTAAGGGAAACATACATGTGTACATTAGGGTCTTGTTTTGAGCCTTACTGTCTGTGTGTACTCCAACAATGAGGTAATCTCCCATGGCCTTGGCCTGCCGCAGCTGGTTGGAGTGGCCGTAATGTACCATGTCATAGCTGTAAAGGACAAACACATGAAGGAAGAGTATGATTACTCCCAAAAGCTGCACCCTTGTAGTGAGGTACAGTGGCTAGAGGAATGAAGTAAGCTTGAATTAGAGCAAGAAGATCTGGCAGCTGTTCGTTGCATAACTCCTCTTCAAAATACCATATTTCTTTTATTATTCCTCGTGATAGCAAGTAAGCCAAGAACTTTTTGGTGAACCAGATAAAAGCTTGGTGATATGTTTTAATTTTAAAAACAACAAATGAAAGGAGTTTTAATTCGTGGATTATAACATTTAAAAAATACCGGTATGTATTTATACATTTAAAAGGTTCTTTTATTACAAATCAGTTGGTATCAACCACAAACTTATTTAATCAAAGTCTCAAAAATTACAAACAAAATGTCAGTGGGTGTATGGTTTCGCTCCCTCTTCTCTCCTCCCCTTGTAGGATGCCATCTGTACATAATTAGATTAACACATATTGGACACTGAGATTGTAACCCACTAATCTAGCATAGTGATCGAGAACAGATGGGCATTAGCCCTCCATTGCTATCACTACTGCCAACAGTTGACATCCTGTTTTTCTTTCTGATCTACTTTGAATGCGATATTTTGGCGCTGATATGAACAACAGAGTAAGCATGTACTCTGATGAAGGAAACTGCAGGTAACACTAAAAAATGAACTGAGGTGGATGAAGATTAAAGTACGTTAAATGAGCCACTCCTCATTTCTTTATGTTTAGCTTCTACTGAGCCAGCAATTAGTTTGGCAACTTTTTAATTTTTCTGCATGACGGTGATTCCAAAATAAATCCACAATGGAAGACTGTCAGTTATAGATTGGCATTCCCATTACCAGCCTGTAACATTTTTGAAGCAGTGTGGGATCATCTTGACGGACAAAAGAACAAAAATAACATTATTGTATTTTATAGTAACTTTTTACACTATTGTATTACACATTTGCATTCTCATGAGTAAATCCCAGAACAGCACTATAAATAGCATCCTAAAAAAAATCAATAACAAAACAGCTCCACCAGGGCAGCAACAGAAACAGATCCCATGTTGTTCTGTGATGTCCCTCTACACAGCTAGGCTACACTGTTTGAGCATTGACAAGAAATTTCAAAAAGTAACCAGAATTTTGATCGCGATCACTGCTCACTACAACCAAACACACTAAAGGTTTGTAAAAAAAAAACAAACAAAAAAAACAAAGCTCATCAGAAATTAATTTTGTGTTTGTGTCATGTGCTACCAATCTGTTGAAACAGGATCTATGCGTGCAGGCGCTGAAGCAACAGAACTGGCCATGAGAAAGTGACACGGGAGTGTTTGGAGGTGAATGATACGAGATGAAAACTGAGACCCGGACAGTGACAGGAATAATGCTTTTACAGGTGCTAAACTATCTAGATGCCCAACATGTGACCATATTCCTCTTGTATTTTTTAGGAGGAGTGGATCATTAAGCGTATCACTGGGGGATGATGAAATATTAATTAGTGTACCCTGTTAGGAGACACCCAAACTGCAGCTAAGCTTCTCAGTATGAATAACAAACATCTCTGTACACAAGTATAGAAAATAGTGGATCTGTAAAGATTATCATCTTTTATTTGGTTTAAATTGACTGTAATGCCACAGTGTATGAGAGGAGATATTAGAAGTATAATACCTGAATAAACAGTGTTACATACACTCACTCATATGGGCAAGAATGTTAATTTTGGGTTGTTAATGATTTCTTTGAACAGTTCTTTTTTCCGGGGTAGAAAAACACAGCATACATTTTTAATGACTTCAGAAAAAACAAGAGTTGGGTCCACACAGGGTCAAAAGTATAAATACAGTTAAATAACTTAATAAGTGGTGCTGAAGGTTCTATAATGTCTTTTAACTTGACAAGTCAAGACCTATTAACGTCTCGTTAGTGATGATGTTTGACTAGAACTGGCAGGTTTTTTTGTCAGAAGTTTAACAGCGCTGGATGGCGTTGGATATGCTCTTGGCGGAAAAAGGATCGGTGTAATCAAGGTGTGGGTTGGCTTGTTGTATGTATATTATCAATTGAGGTGAAGGAATTTTTTGGGATAGAAGATCCTCTGGGTGAGTGGTTGACTGAAACATACAGAAAATAAAAAGCTATTGTTTTATCATTGATGGTATAATTTGGCCACATTCACAGCTATATTGACTTGCTGTGGATGTTGTCTATCCCATGTTTGAGGACTCTAATTAACAGATTGATAACAGCGGCACTAATGGAAGAACATGCAGTACTACCCTATCAGATGCCATTGTTGGTTGGGGTTAGTGATGAATCAGGTGAGCTGGATTCATGACTGAGCGGAGACATAAATTGCCCCTAGGTGTTGAGAGGTAGGAAAGGCTAAATGTATATTGCTTATTTTCGTGCTTAAGCTTTTAATGATCAAAAGAAACTGAATCATGTTTAGAAGATATAATGCCTGTGTTCGTTTAGTGCGTTCTCATGAGGAGGCAG
>VUQG01044195.1:3521-20607 GCA_015106755.1 Etia nguti
ATAAATCTTTGAAAAAAAAAAAAAAAAAAAAAAAAAAAAAAAAAAAAAAAAAATATTTTTAATTTAAAAAAAAAAAAAAAAAAAAAAAGTCCTGCTAAGTCAAATATCACAAGTTCATCTAACATTTTCTTCTATTTGAGTTAGTTCTACTTAATAATTGTAATCAACTTGAACTGTTTTGCAAATCAAGTAGCTGCTATTTAAAAATATGATTTATTTTTAATTATTTATTCAATTATATGGTAGTCATCTTTGGAAGGTTTGATGTAGTAGGTGGATTAACTTGTCCACAACTTCTTCCACTTCCACTTTCCACAATCTTCATCCATCCAGTATATCCACCATCCCTCAGCTTTGCCTATTTGTCACTTGGGTTTGGTGGCCTCAGAAGCGACTACTGTCTAGAACACAGACCATCTGTTTTTACCTATCCATGTGTAGTTTGCAAGAGTTGTAACTCCTACACACCAGCTGCTGGGGGAGGCTTAAATACATAAAGGTAAAATGAATCCTCTGGGTCATAACTAGTGTAAACCACCTCATGTAAATGATGATGATGGACTGAAGAGATTATTTGTTGTAAGTCATCTGGTGAAGTAGTGGATTACTTTGTGATCACTACTGTATCTTTCATTCATTCAGGACGAGTCTGAGATGATACGGGGTTCCTTGTTATAGTAATCCATGACAATGACCAAGTACATTGCCAGCCAGTGAAAGTCATTCAAAGTGACCGTGTGGAGGTTTCTGAAGAACTGCTGATGAACTTCATGGTAACATTTTGAGTGACCAGTGCACTGCACCTGCACTACTACAACTATCTCCTGGGACTGAACAACACTGCATTCATTCTGAGGACAGTGGTCTGGAAGCAGGTAAACTGTTGCCCAAGGAAGGAACATAAGAGGCTGGATACTGTCACACTATCCTTTGTTGTTGTTGTTTTCACTTTTTTTGTAACTGGATGAGACACTTCTGAGAGTCATCATTTTGAATGTGAATGTTAACCAAGCAGATATTGAAAAACAACTAAAACAGTGGTACAGTATATCTACATTTTACAATTTTAGAGTTTCAACAGTTTACAGAATAATTAATAAAATCTGCTATTCAGCTATTCAGAAGTTGATATAGCCTTTAGCATTTGATAGTTCTTTAAAATGATTTATTTTCAATATTTCTTGAATTTTGGCAGTGTTGTGTGTTATTGGCAGAGGCCAAGAAGATTCTGTTGAACTGAAGAAATTTACTTAAGCTGTTAAATTAGCAGTACTCAATGCAGTTGTGGCAGTTGCCTGCCTTAATTTTAAAAGGTTTATGTTATATGATTTTCAGGATTATTTTTTTTTAATTAAAAAGGATTACAAAAGTGAACAATAAATACTGAGTTAAGTTATGTCAACTAATTCCCCTCAGAGACATGCTTTTTAAAAGATGTAATTATTAAACATGTTAGTTTTATTGTGGTCAAAAAGTACATGTAATCAGAACATTGGCGTTCGGATAAGCTTTAAAGTTTATCAACTTAACAAAACTAAGGTGAAGGTGACCTCGTACTTTTGTACATAGAGTGTCTGTAACATATCATGTGGTGTACGGTGTGCTGTGGCATGTTAAATTCTACTTACCTGGAGTGCATGAAGATAAACGCTGAGATTCACCAGCCTTTGGCAGACCTCCTGTCAAACACGAGCTTATTACTGACTTCTCTTTTAAATGCACTTTAGACATACAGACATACTTTACTTACTTTTACTTACCATTAGCGGTGACTTGTCTTGTCGCTTCATGCATTCCTTTATTAGGCAAAAAAGAATTCCACAGACAACAGAGAGAATGGAAATGGTTGAATCAGAGTTATTACAGTTCACCAAATGAGAAAAACATTTCAGACACTTCAAATTTTACATTTTACAAACAAGTTTACATTACTCTGGTCACTCTGTTCAATTACTCTGTTTACATTACTTTGGTCATTTTGTTTGTTATACCTTCTTTGCTCTGTCAGTATATTGCTGTACTAATACTGTACAGTGCTTTGTACTGTACTGCACACAGCACTTTAACATTCCATTTGCACAGTTCACATTTTCAGTTTTTTAATTTAAAATTTCCAATTTTTAATGTAAATGTACTTATTGTTTACAATGTTTTGCACAGTCAAGGAGCAGTTCCGGACACAATTCACTGTGTGTTGTACTTGTATTACTATGCATGTGACAAATAAAGAATCTCGGAATAATAAAATAAAAATGAAAACTACACTTTAAAGAAAACAAAAAGCTAACTGGAGTGATCTTATCTACTCAAAAAACTAAGTAAAATACAAACCCAATTCCAAAAAGGATGGGACACTGTGTGAAACAACAAAACACAGATATCATGAACCCATAAACCTGATTAATAGATCATAGAAAACGTGTCAAAAATTTAAACTGAGAACATGTAGTTGATAGAAGCAACATGTCTCAAAAATGTGACAGGGCTATGTTTACCACTGTGTAGTACAGTCCTGCATCTTTGCTGTTTGTTTCATGATGCATAAGATAATTTCAGTTGGTCAAAAGAATTATGGACTGCAGGCAGGCCACTTCAGCACCCAGAGTCTTCTCTTACACAGCCATGCTGCTTAAATAGCTGCAGACTGTGGTTTAGCATAGTCTTGATGAAATATGCAAGGCATTCCCTGAAACAGACAACATCTAGATGGGAGAAAATATTGCAGATATAGAACTGAGTGCTGGATGGTTACTCTCATGACACGCCCATGGGGACACAGACCATGCCCACACAGGGACAGACCCAACAAGAAAACGGGGGACGCCAGGCACCAATGCCCCAGAACCCACACCCAACCCAGGAGCAGGACCTACCAGTTCAAGTACCCCAGGCACCATTCCCACGTCCCCCACCACAAATCAGGGCAGACACACAGATACCCCTAAAACAGCAGCCACAGCCCTCTAACCCCAAGAAGCCACCAGACGTTCACAGTCCCCGGGTCCACCCTAAGCCACCTGCAAGGCACACAGGGAGACGAGACCACAGCTGACCACCCCCACTAAATAATGGAACTGATCGAAGACGCACAGTAACGCACAAATTGTTTATTGATTTCCAGTTCATGCATAAAGGGGTAAGGACGTTATGTGATGCATTTGCTTCCATATATAATTAACTTACATTAAAATGCCCAGTTTAGCTGAGGTTGGGATACAACAACTAAAGCATGCTGATAGTTCTTTACTGAAACTCTTAACAAGACTATTGAGCATGCATATAGTTCCCAGCAGAGTTGCCTATACAGTGGGTGCATATGTTTGAGTGTATAAGGCGCATGTGGAACATCTTTTGTCCTATATAGTGTGTTTTATGGAGAGTTTTGTATTGTATAAGTTGTAAGTTGGGCTTTAGTGATTTTGAAGGTGTTTAAATATATTTGTGTCCGAGAGATTCGATCTGTGTTGATGGATAGAGCTCACTCTTATGTAACTGTTGGGAGGGAAACTGGACCATCATTTTTTAAACAATAACTTTATAACTACATCTTTGATAACGATTTGAGGTACAGAGATTTAAAAATAGTTACCCTCGCAACTATTTCTAAAGATACAGCCACTTAAAATGTCTACAGGATCCTTAAAAGGACAATGTCAGGTCCTTGGCCGATTTCTGACCTCGGCTGGTGTTAGTAATGACTCCAAGCAGCAATTAGGACGATGATTCTGTGATTATAACAGAATCATAATGTTGAGCCTTTCTGTAAAACACTTATATAGATATTTGCTTTCAGTAAATAAAGTAAAAGTTGTGCACACCAAATAAGCATGATGGTTACAGTATGGTTACTGCTGACTTGTGTTTCTGAACACAAGTCAACACAACACTGAACATGAAATGATTATTTACCAACAATGCCAATGTTCATATACAAAAAGTAAAATCAATGTTAAATAATTAATTGCTGATTGCACAACAACAATGTATGTACTTGTGTATTCTGCTCTAGAAAGGTGTGGTGCTCTCTTCTTAACATTTTAGGTGATTACTAAGGTCAGTGAAATGCTGCTGTAGGAGAGGGACCCAAAGCTTTGGCACTGAACGTAAAACATTTGGCAATCGTCGCCATTTACATGCTGGCTTTCCAAATAACATATCAGCCATAGCGGCAATGATCACAGTCATGTGTGCTTACTTTCAGCCAAATTTTGACTGTGAAACAGACACAAATGCAACAGATACATGTGACCAACCTTATACTTCAGTAGTTATTTATTTATGTATGTATTTAGTTAGCTAGTTAGTTAGTCAGGTGGTTACAGTGCAAAAACTCTATATGCTGACAGGCAGGAGAGAATTAAGCCTTTTGTCACACATTAGGTGGCAATTCACCCACAGAGGGCCAGCCACTTCCAAATGCCGGCCCAAATATCACTGTCTATTCCCACATTCCAGATACCTCGGAACTCGGATGTTTGGTACTTGTATAGGTAACTATCAAAGCTTTTGTAAAGTTAGTGCCATTTTTTTTGACACTATGCAACTGAGTGAAAGGGGCATGTTTATAGTGAAAAGCAAATATGCCCCAGGAGATGGGAGGGGGACCATGGTCCCAGCAGCAATTCAAAGTGTTCGCATCTGCGAGCCAGGAAATTTAACGACTGGACTTGTTGCACAGGTGACTTCATGTTACTGTACCATGCTGGATTTCACTGAGCTCCTGAGAGACACCCATTCTTTTACAAATGTAGCACTCTGCATGCCTATGCATGTGAGTAGTGTACTGGTGAAAAGCAGATGTAATCCCTGCAAGTGGGGTGATGTGAACGCCGAGCATCGCAGCAACCAAAATCGTTTATGTAATGTTTAAGAGTGTCTATAGGCTGCCAGGTCCTTTGACTCACTGCCATACTGAGCCTGACAATTTCTATATTTAAATATATTCAAAATTAAATTAATTTAAATCTTTGTTGAATTTTGGTGAGCGGAGATCAGAGCGCACAGAATAGGAGTATTCAGCCACATCAAAGGTAAACCCTCGTTCTCAACAGAACACCTCCACGCTTCCCCCGTCTTCTGTTTTCCTCTGTGAGATGACAGCAAGTAAGCAACACAGGTATATCATGTATACAGGTATAAATGCCAATAATGGTCGAGGGCTTGAGGTTTGATCACCCAGCTTTTGCTTTATCCAAGTAGTGTCAAAAATTACCTCGAGGTTCCTGATAGAAGATTTAACAAATGTTGCAAGAGGATTGAGAACTTTTTTCATTAAGCACAAATTTGTCAGGGGTACAAACAAGGTCTTCTGCTTTTTCTTCATTAAGTTGGAGTTAGAAACAATGATGCAAACCAATCCAAAGCAGACCCAGATACATCCGCCCAGTATCTCAGCCTATCACGCCAACTGTGGTAGTCAGCAGTATCCAAAGGATAAGTACTGCCCAACATCAGCCCAACAGGACAGTCTCCTGCATCACCTTCCATCAATGTGTCACTGAACACTCTAAGAAGAGCAGTTTCAGGAGAATGAGCTCTACAAAAGCCAGGTGAAAGTTCTCAAGAATATTATATTTGTCCAAAACAGCTGTGAGTTGCTTAGCCACAACCTTTTCTAAAATCTTAGCAATTTTAAGATTGGTCTGTAACTACTAACGCAAGAAATATACTTCTGCGTCAGATCTACGTCGTAACTTACACCATAAGTGGAACCGATGAGTAAAAAAGGGCTATATAAGTGCCATATACCATTCCATTTACCTCCACAGTACTACCTTTTCTTCGCTCCCACTGCCTCCTAACACACCTTACCCTGTTCTTCTTCCTTTGTCTTTGGCCAACAGTAGCACAATTTTGACTGGCAATCATGTTGGCTGACCGCACCAAAGGCAGTCGTTATTAACCTGACTCATCTCATTCTTTATGATTTGCATGTCTGATTAGTCAAGATTTTGCATCAGACGGCCTTCCTGACACAGGCCTTCTCATTTATCTGGTCTTGGTAACAGCTTAAGAGTACACTGGCTTGATATGTTTTCTACATGCTATTGTGAATAAAATATGGCTTTATGAGATCTGAAAATCACTGGATTGTATTTTTATTCACAGTTTACACAGCATCCAAACTTTTTAAGAACTGAGGTTTGATAAGAAGTGCTAATTTTCACCTTTGTCAATTTTGTCAACACAAAAAGCCACTGATCCTTATTTTTACTGATACATTTTGGCCTTGTTTGATCTCTGCTGCACAGTTTGTGTGCCAAGTTCCCTCTACACTGACACCAGTTCCCACACTAGTATGAACTCTCTGTATTGGCTTTACTATACAGGAGAGCTTAAATATTCTCTTTTTTTTCTTAATTATATCATTGTATTCATGAAAAACTATATTGCAATATCTATAGTGGTTCCAAAATAAAAGAATTAAGGTCATATAATACATGACCTGCTGTGCTGATATTAAAATATGATTATTAGAAACGTATTTGCAGTTAATGAAATTACTAAACACAAGTAAAGCTTTAATTTTATATTGCACGCTAAATTCTTACTCACATTATTGATGTCAAAAATGAGCATTAAACTCTAATTTTGCTGATAAAATAAAAGTTCTATTACCAAAGTATTTTTTGTTGATGCCTTAAACATCTATCAAAATGTATCAGTAAAACATGGACAAAATGACTCAGTGGTCCTGTTTAGCTTTACTATATGCAGCACAAAACCAAATTTGAGAAAATGTGAGACAGTGTTCAGTTTCATAACTGCACCTCCAAAACCTTTCCCATCACCAACACCTTGTCTCGAGCTCACCTTTGCTGCAATAAAATGTTGGGCTCCATTGACCAACAGCTCTTGGTCAGCTGAGAAGAGACAAAACACACTCAGTACTTGTCTTGGAAATATATGTGCAATTTAAACTTTATTTTAACTGTTCAGCTGAAAAAAAAAAGCTTTTTTATGTACTTCTCTGCATGCTCATCTAAGTTGTTCTTGCAGTGTAGTTTTCTGGTAAAACTCTAAAATAATGATACACTATTAAGCATTAGTAAGGCATTAGTAAGGTATTACTAAGTGCTTAATTCATCATTTATGAAGGATTACTCTTCATTAGTATATAATTTATAAATGCAGATATAAATGCTTATCCTAGATTAAAAAGCTCATTCATAACGTGTCCACGGTATATTTAGTCTAAATAAGTGACTGAGATGTGATTGAGATATAAGGTTATTCTTTGTGAGTGTGTTAAAGGTTTATTAATGCTTCATATTATAATTATTTGTTAATTCGGGCAGTTACCAGCAGGCCTGGACTGGTAATCTGGCATACTGGGTATTTGGATGGTGGCCCAATTGCACTTATGTGCTGATAGGTCAACATATTTTCTTTCCTTTGTCATTATAATTATACTGTCTACTAAACAGCATGAAGAACCACTGCACATTGACTGACAGCAGTTCATTTTCATTACTGACACTGGATCGCCCAATCAAATCCCTTAATTCAACCAGCCCCTCCCTCTACTTTCCCCGTGAACTCATGCAACATCATGTAACATCCCTGTTTGACATGCTAGGGATTTCAAGATTCCATGATAATGCTCATTGATTTGGGATTCTCCTTGATGATGGAGAACCACCTATTAACCTGATCTCCTCCTCACCGAATGGAGCTGCTCTGAGTTTTCACTGAATGAGAAGGAGATGGAGTCCATCCCTTCATTCAAGCTGTTCACCTGTGTGAAACCACTATTTTGTCTAATTCAGCTAGACTAAAGCTAGCTACCAGACTACAAACTAGACAAAAGTTTAACCTCAGGAATGATCTAAAGAAATTCCAAAGTCTCAACCATTCCAGAGACATTTTCCTGCATTACCAGTTTAATATGATGGACTTTCTTTATATTGTATACACTTATTTTTGAAGCTCTGTAAAATATTTATTATTGTTTTGTAAAAACAATATCCATGTTTTATGTTAAATGAAGAAGTCTTGGTATGTTTAAGTTAAGCTTTCCTGTGGCTCCAACTTCTTGGTGCATCTTCCTCTTAAACCCTGCCTACAAACCTGCATTTCAGTATTGTTCAAACCTCAGGTTATGTTATGTATGTTACTGTTGAGGTATTTGCATTTTACTTTATAAATGCTTCATCAGCCAAAAATAACCCTCACTTTAGAGGTCACAGAAAATACTTAACAATTAGTATTTATCTGAATTAACCATGAATTACACTATAAAATAAGCATTTATAAAACCTCTATTAACTTCACGAACAATGAGCTTATATCTTAATCATCTTAATCTTTATATATAGAAATGGGAATCTGAATACTTTGTTAATTATGTATTTAGACTTCAGAAATTTTTACCATGAACACATTATGATCTTATTAATCAAGAATGAACATTTATATCTGTATTCATACATTACATACTAAATAGGAGTATTGTGTTACAAATGATGACTTAAGCATTTACTAATACCTACCTAATGCTTGATAGTGCAACATTATAGGTTGTTACTATTTTTCTTACTTTATATCCATAATTAATTCAGTCAAATTTAAGATTATCATAAATGAGAGACTGAGACACTGACTTACTAGAGTCTACCACCTGCATGTGGCTGTGATGGCACAAAATGCGGGTGTCCATGCTGAAGCCCAGAATGAGTTCGCTCAATCTGTCCACTGTGAAGACACACACACACACACACACACACACACACACCTGTAAAACTCACAAATATATTTTTTTCTATTAACTTTACATCTTTTTCTATTCCCATTTTTATTCTTCCTGGATGTCTTGTTGTGACTAGTTTGCAGGAGTGCATTTGCCACAGATCTCCTTCTCTGTGTTGCAACTATTCTACTTAATTTTCATTGTAGAGAAGAAGAAACTGCAGCATGTCAGATGTATATGTAGCATGTCAGTCGATCATAAGGGAGCTCAGTACGGCCAAAAAAGCTGTTAATTTCCAAAGTGAACACCTGTTCATCACGTCTCTTCTTAACATAGCTTCAACAACTCTTTCCTAAAGTTTCTTAGTTTCTTCCTTTCTCACCAACTTTATCCCCTGTAGTTACTACAGCTCTGCACATCGCCCTAGTTTTGAAAATTGCTACCAGTTCACCATTCCTCAGACATTCTCTTAGTTCCTCCACAGGTATAGCATCTGGACCATTTGCCTTCCCCTCTTCATCTTCCTCATAGCTGCCCTCTCTTCCTCCTTACTTACAATGATCCTCTGTACTTGCTGTATCTGTCCTCTCTCTCTCTCTCATTTTCTTTATTGATCAGCACGTTAAACTACTCCTTCCATCTCAACACACTTTCTTTACTCATAGCAAATAGCACACTGTAAGCCTTTTCCTTTCTATCTCTTATTTGATGTACATTTAGTACTTGCTCATTCCACCACCAGCTCTTCTGTTTCCAGACGATACATAAAATACTGTAGTACAGTTTTCCTCACCACTTCAGCTGCACTTTCTCCAGCTTCTGCCATTCACTCCTGGATTTTACCTTCACTTAATTCCTTTTCTTGATTTCCAGAGGCACCTTACAAACTACCATGTGATGCTGCCTAGCTGCATTATCTCCTGACATTACCTTACAGTCTCCCATCTCTTTCAGATTGCACCTTCTGCAATCTGAAAGAGATGGGATGTAGTACACCTACGTGCACTTTCTTTTACACTTGTACATCACCTTTTTTCAACACTCCTTAATGCATGCTTTTTGCGAAATCTACTACTGTCAGCCGTGCCTACCCAACACTACCCCATCACCTCTGTTCCCTTAATCTACATGTCCAATAAAGTCTGCTTCAGTCTTCAAGCTTTAGCCTCAGCCTCAACTATCTGACAGCTTACAGTCACTTCAGAAAAAAATTAAGGGGGAAAAAAGGGATATAGGTGTTTGGATACTAAATATTTTCATTCTTGTTTACTACAAAATGTTTATTTTCTACTCATACTTCTAATTAAAATTATGTGAAGTTATGTACAAAAAATGTTTTAAATTTTTTTGTTGAGTTCGATTAGATATTCACCTTCAAATGTGAACTATGCTAATATGAAACTTGGATAGTTACCCTCAGATGTGGCATCCAGTAATAGTTTTTCTGCACGTGGAGCTTGTGGTGTGTCTGCCCTAAACAAGTAACGAGTGATGGGAGGCTGGAGGCTCTCCTGGCCGCTTGTCACCTCTGCCAGTTCACAGAATAAAGTCACTCTTTCCTGCAGGAGCTCCAGCATCTCCTGGTCCTTCTGCTGGAGATCAGCTGTTGGTGTTGGATGACAATCAATCAGTCATCAGTCTAATACAGATGTACAGAAAAACAAATCCTGCCTATTCATAAGTCTCCCTTGTTTATCTTGATCTGACAGATAGGTCAGGTAGATCGCAGACTTCACTAGACAAAATGTAAATGCTGATGTAGGATGCATTAATTTAAAATACATTTCATTTAAAATAACTATTCAGTTCAATTTTTATTTGTATGAAACAAACTCAGAACAGCAGTTATCTAAACAGGAGGAGACAGACCAGTGTAGCTATGATTGTGGAGAAGAAATGGTTCAGGGTTTTGAGTTTATGGACTTTCCAGTTGTTGTTTTTTCTGGTGATTCTTTGATTGGCTTGTTATTTGCTTCATATCTTCATTTACCTTCCTAGTTTTATTTTGTCCTGTTCTCAGTTCTTGGTTGTTTAGAGTTTAGTTCCACACTTGTGTCAACTCCCCGATAAGTTCATTCATGTCTATTTCCTCGTTTAGGCACATGCTTCACTTCCTCTGCTTCTGGTTAGATCTCACTACTCCAAAATTGTTTGGAATCAATGCGTCAGAAAAAAATAGCTTGAACAGAGAAATTCTATTAGGCATTTGGTGGTTTTACTGTTACCATAATTGCTTTGCTCTTTATGATTTTACTGTTTATTGTTACTCCAAATTTGTGATTGGTGGTCTTGTTGTACAAAAGCATTTACTGTGGGGCAAAAATGTAATCCAAGATAATACTGGCAGAAAATCTAAAAAATTACTGATACTACCACAGATGTTCTGCCTGAATAAACACAGCCAAAACTGCTGTGGATACTACAGCAATTTTAAAATGTCAAAGACAGCAATTTAAAATCCAAGCACAAAATTTGATTTATATCCAAGTTTGATATGTTTTATACTCTGAAAGGGCATGGTTTGGAGATCACAATGTTGTTTGGTCCAGTGGAACCTCTGTATTTGGTAAAAGTATGGAAACCTTTAAATAACGATTTAGGACCAAAAAGGTGAAAAAAAAAACCCTGAGTACTCATCTTTTTGGTTAATGTTTGTGGTAGAGAATACGTAGGCAGTTCCACCAGTAAGCTTTCCATTAAAGTAAACAAGACTTTAAAAAAAAATATATAGATAATTCATTAATTGTATTGATTTGGACCATGTCCTCTTTTTCTGGTTCCCAGGTATTTGAAATGTGAATGTAATTCAGTTAGTCTGTATATTCTCCTGACCTTTGAGCCTCCTCAGATGAGCCTTGTGTTCCGACTCTATGAGGGGGAACTCCTCTCTTGATGGGCACCTGAACACACAAAATCCAGACCATAAATATCGTCTTATCAGTGATATAATGGACACGAACATTTTAGATTTGTCGTTTTTTTTGTACTTTCTTCATAAACTAATTAGTAGGCAGGTATGCCACAATAATTATACAGATGGTAAAGATGGAAATTTGCAGTTTATCACAACTTGGGTCTCGTTTTTGTAACTCGTTTGTATTACCCTACCCTCACCTATGGTTACAAGCTCTGGGTAGTGACCGTAAAAACGAGATTGTGTGTACAAACAGAAATGAGCTTTCCCCGAAGGGTGTCTGGCCTCTGGGGTGAGGAGCTCAGCCATCTGGGAGCTCCTCCACATCAAAAAGAGCCAGTTGAGGTGGTTTGGGCATCTGATAAGGACGCCTCCTGGGTGAGGTGTTCCCAGCATGTCCCATCGGGAGGAGGCTGGAGAGCATGAGTGTCAAGATATTGAATAACACATGCATCTACTGACCTGAGGGTGAACTACAAACCAAACTAATCACAGCCCCATTGAACCAAATTATATTTGAACCTAAATGTTATTGCAACAAGAAACATGCAGAGCGCCCCCATGGGGAAGAAACTGGAAGCTAGAAAGATGGAAGTTATTCCCATGAACAAGATGTCCTGGATGGATCAGATGTATGACAAGATGTAAATACAGTGCGGTAAGTATTTCTGAATATTTCTCACTATACTGACCCTGTGTGGTACACCCGCCTTTGTTGAATCATGAACTTTTTGGAAAGCTGAGTTAAATTTCATTAGCCACACCCAAGCCTGATTACTGTTAAACCAACTAAATCTAGAAATGACTCAAACAGACCCTGCAAGTCAAGTAAATTAAAAGATCTCAAAAAGCAACAGATCATGCCACAATCTAAGGAGACTCAAGAACAACTGAGAAACAAAATTACTGACATCTTACAAATCCATTTCAAAGACTTTGGGAGTCCAGTGAATCATAGTGAGCGTTATTAACCACAAATGGAGAAAACATCAAACAGTGATTAACTCCCCGGGAAAAGCACCAAAATTACTCCAGGAGCACACTGACTACTAATCTAGAAGGTCACACAAGAATCTACAGCAACATCTAGAACAGACCTAGAACTGCAGTCCTAACTTACCTCATTAGGTCAGTCTTCATGATTCAACAGTAACAAAGAAACTTGATTGTTTTGTATTTGCTAAACACATCTTGATGATCCCCCGAGTATTATTGGTCTGACAAGACAAAAGTTGCATTTTTAAAAAGTTTGTGTCCCGTTAATAATAATAATAATAATTATTATTATTATTATTATTATAGAAACCAGTTTTCTGACCTCATAACTTAGAAGTAAAGGACAGGCTCTATGAAAAACATGCTACATTTATTCTGCTCTGCAAATGCAAGTAAATGTTTTGTCTGATTACTTCAGATTTTGTTTTCTGCAGGATTTAAAGCATACATAATTTTATCTAGGTGATTACCTTTTTCTTTATATTTTCTAAAATGTAGAAATAAGACCCAAGATGCAATAAACCTCAGTTTCCCCCAACATGTAGATTACAAATTGATGGAAAGCTTTTGAATGTGTTGTATGTGTATTTACCCACTTGCTGACAGTGTGCTGTACATGGCGTATCCAGATGTTCTTGTCTTCCTTGGAGGCAGCATAAAACTCGTACATCTCAGGAGGGGTGGAATCACTAATCAGATACATGCCTCGTTCCTGATTGGCTATGTCCCTTACTATTAGGTTCTGAAGGGACAGTACTGGAGGTTTGTCCTAAAACGTACACCATGGATATTTTTAGTGAAATAATAAAAGAAAGAGAAAATGGTTAGAGAAAAACGTATTGTTGTGTTTTTTACCCTTGTTCATCTTTTTATTTTACATTTTAAATGTTAGTTACATGAAAGCTTACACACACATACACCTCGAACAGGTAAAACAGCCAGGATACAGATTACACCTAAAGATCAGATGTGCATTTCATTGGGTTTTGGTTGAGGGGGTCTTCTAGGGTTCTGTTAGCATGCTTAGCATGCCGCAGCTATTTGGTTACCAGTAATGCACATCATTGTACTTTCTCTTTCTTGATGCGTTCGCTCTCTGTCATCTGCTTCATCACTGTCTGTGTGTAAGCAGTATTTACTTAATTTATCAGTATTTATTTAGTGTTTTGAAATATCATTTTCAAAACAAAAGGGTTACAAAGTTTTTAAAAAAAATTGTCTTTCCACTCATCTATTCCAAAAATAATACATTTATGAAATTAGTTTTAGTATGCTTTGTTTTGGAGTTTTTTGTTTTGTTAGTTTTGTGTGTGTTTTTTTAATATGTGTGCATACATTTTCTTACCATAGACGGAAAGATGTACCTCTGGTCCTTCTCCTGCAGAAACACCAGGATGTCAGACATCAATAAGACCTGTATATCTACACAAACACAACATAAACATTTTTTTAGAGTAGAATCGCCCTTTATTGTCATTGTGCAAAATCTTTACTTAATACAATGCAAGATGGTTCAGGATTTAAATGCACAGCCAACTGAGGCCTTTCTGTGTGGAGTTTGCATGTGACAGTGTGTGTCCTTCCACTGTACTAGGTTAAGTAGTGATTCTAAATAAGCTGTAGGTGAGAGTGTTTGTCTGTCTCTCTGTGACTGACCGACGACCCTGGAAACCTGCTCAGAGTGTACATTCTCTCACACTATGATAGCTGGGACTTACACCTGCACCTACAGCCAAATTAAAACACCTTGCTGACATAAAAAACATATTGCTGAAGTGTGGGAGATAGCCAGAGGACCTGTAGGAAACCAATGCAGGCAACCATAGAGAAAGACTCCACCCCCCAGCAGGTTCAATCCCAGACTTTGAAACCTTGGTAACAACAACACAACCGTTTCCTAAAACCTCAATTCAGTTTTATTTATACAGCACCAAATCACAACAACAGTTGCCTTAAGGCACTGAGAGATTGATATTGCAAGGCAGGGACCCTACAATAATACAGAGAAAACAGAGGACCTTATAGGACCTCCTATGAGCAAATGGTGACAGTGGGAAGGAAAAACTCCCTTTTAGCAGGAAGAAACCTTTAGCAGAATCAGGGTCAGGGAGAGGCGGCCATCTGACGCAACCAGTTCAGGGGTCAGGGGACGAAGACAGGAGAAATGATTAATAATTAATATTATAATATTATAATATTATAAATATAATTAATAATAATAAAATATTAATAATAAAACAAAGAACGGTTAATGGAGAGTATATGTATAAACACACAGTTAATGGAAAAAGGGAGAAAAATAAAACAAAAGAAAAAAAGGTTAGTAGAGAAGAAGCAGCTGCAGCTTTTAGATGCATCCCTACTCCAACACAGCTGAATCAAATGATTGGATTACCTCTTCAGCATGCCATCAAGTTTGGCAAAGGCCTGGTGACAAGCCATTCATTTGATTCAGGTGTGTCGGAACAAGGACGCATCTAAAAGCTGCAGGAGAGTAGCTCTCAAGGACTGGAGTTGGACACCCCTGCTCCAGACCTATTGCAGCATAACTAAGGGAGGATTCAGGGTCACCTGATCCAGTTATATGCTTTATCAAAAATGAAAGTTTTAAGCCTATGCTCTAATGGGGTGATACGGTACTTTAAAGTTATTAAGATAAGACATGGCCTGATTATTTAAGACCTTGTTTGTGATTGAAAGGATTTTAAATTTGATTCTGGATTTAACAGGGAGCCAATCGTGAGAAGCTAGTATGGGAGTAATATGCTCTTATATGTCGTGTTAAAATCACTCATACCACTCAGACAGCCAACAATTTAATATGACCATGCGCCTAAACATGTCGCTTCTAATCTGGGGATCAGAGAAAATCAAAGTCTGACAAAAAAGTAAATGCTCATATTTTATGAGCATAAACAACAACAACAAAAAAATTCAGTTAAATGTGAGGACCACAGAATAATACCTGAGAAAGTTTAAACTGAAGCTCTAACACATATACCTCTTTTATATAACATATTCTAATATGCAACGGTTTTACTGCTAGATTTTACCAGTGAAAAGGTCAAACAACACAGGAGACAAAAACATTCCAATCGTTTCATACACTAATACATCTTCTTTTTTTTAACCTGAACCATAATCCATGTCTTAGGGAACTAACATTAGCATAACTACCTTGGTAATTTTTTAAAAACCTATTTATTCCTGTTTGCTTTCAATTCTAGTTGAGCAGGGTGTCCCAGCTTTTTATTGTGCAAGCACAGTTGTATTTACTTCTATTATTATTTTATTTCATTATATTTGTCATTTTTTAAATTGAGAATGACGTTTCATAATTGAGATTCATGGTTTTTAAGGCGTATTTTAATGTTGTTTATTGTTAATGACTTAATGACTACATAAGCCAATGTGTAACGTATGTTTTATATATACAGCCTGTACAGCTTTGTAAAGGTCAACTGAGGCTGATTTAAATGTTCAGTTTTGACTTGATGGTATTATGTCAATATGAACCAAAATCTCTGAGGAATGTTTCTACCACCTTGTTGAATCTATGCCATAAAGAATTAAGACAGCTATTAATAGGCCAATAGTCGGTGTCTACCTGTTGTATTACATTTATTTTATTAATATGAATCACCCAGTTGTTGTGTACCTTTAAGCCGTGATCCTGGAGTTTTCCAGAAAAGGGTCCCTTCACGGATAAGTCTCCTTCGGAGTAATTCTCCAGCTTTAAATATTCCTCCATCCCGTACTATGGCCTCAGTCCTTGGGTCAAGCTTGGCATGGATTTCTTGAAGCCGCTGTGTTTTCTCCAGATCGTCCATCTGCCGACAGGAAATTCAATGTTACATTTTCAGTTTGATTAATATAAAATTATGTATTAACATATGAATGAACCAATGAGCTAATTTTAGTCCGCTAAAATGGATGTTACGAGGAGATACTACAAACAGTTTGAGAATGAAGAGCCTTAAAACGAAAACTGCAATGAAAATTACAATTTAATCTTTTTTTGCTGGACTGGTGGCCTCAGAGGTGGGACTGGCTCTGAGGCCCTTCTTGTTTGAAACGGTGATGGAGGTGAAAGTGGACATGTGCTCTGAAGAGAAGAGGAATGAACATCACTTGAAGCAAGATCGGCTATGTACCACACGCCTTCAAGCTGGCTGTAGTTAAACCTTTACTTAAAAAGCCATCCCTAGACCCAGCTGTCTTAGCTAATTATAGGCCAATCTCCAACCTTTCTTTCATATCAAAAATCCTTGAAAGAGTAGTTGTCAAACAGCTAACAGATCATCTGCAGAGGAATGGCTTATTTGAAGAGTTTCAGTCAGGTTTCAGAGCTCATCACAGCACAGAAACAGCTTTAGTGAAGGTTACAAATGATCTTCTTATGGCCTCTGACAGTGGACTCATCTCTGTGCTTGTCCTGCTAGACCTCAGTGCAGCGTTCCATACTGTTGACCATAATATCCTATTAG
>VUQG01044196.1:0-16139 GCA_015106755.1 Etia nguti
GTGTGTGTGTTTGTGTTTGGGGGTGCGTTTGTGTGACCTCCTGCTCACCAAAAGGGTCATAAAGGCAGGAAGTTTACTAAACAAGAAACCAGAACCCTCACATAGGATGTGCCTATTATAAAACACTACAGCCTCCCCCACCAACAGGCTGGGGAGGGCAATAGAAACAGAAGAATGTCTTTGATCATATAGTTTGAACCAAGACTTACAAATTTAAGTACAATAATGGCAACATTTAACAATTTGACTCCAACAACCAACCAAACGGCAGAGACCCTAAACCTCTTTCTTTCGGTCACTACCCAGAGCCTGTGGCCACATGTGAGGTTGGGAATGTAAATCAACAGCTCTCTTTTCACCACATCAGTCCGCAATGCCACACCAGTCTATTCATCAATCTCCTGCTGCTTTCTTCTCTCACCCATTAACAAGACCCCGAGATACTTGAATTCCTCCACTTGGTGTAGCAACTAATTTCCAACCTTGGCCTCAGACATGGAGGTCCAAATTCTCGCCCATGCTGGAGCTAATTGCTCAATAAAGCCAACAGAACCAGACTATCCAGAAATGTCCTGGTGGAATCCAAAACCCACTGAGCACAAGTCCATCTTATTACCTTGGGAAAACTTCCACACATTCTTGAATATCCTTGAGAGGATAAAGAGCTGGTCCAGTGCTTCCTGAATAGGATGAAAACTTCATTGTTCTTCCTGAATTGTAACTAAAGGACAGCCTCTCTTCTCCAGGATATTGGCTGCTGGCGATGCTAAGGACTGTGAAGTTGGAATACAGCAAAAATGAGAAATTCCATTCAATTCAGTTTTCTTTGGTCATCTCTTATGGCTTCATAGTGTAAGAGAACCCTCTTACAACTTTATGTTAGTTCATAATTGTGGGGTCAGTTAGCAGCTCCTATCAAAAACCTTCGGTATTCAGATGCAGCTTACAGTAAACATACAGAAGTCGGCAAATTGGATAAAATATTTCTGTTGTTGTGCTTTGTTTGATTACAGATGTTTATCGAGACTCTGCTGGAGCGAGCCGATCGCGCAGAGAGACAGCTGCTGATTCTTGGCTCACACGAACATCGTAACCTCTTCCCAGACAGTGACGGGTACGTGTATGCCGAGCCCTACATGCTCACGGAGGCATACGAACCTGCACGGAGCCGAGGAGGACGCAGTCTGGATGGCAGCACTGATGACATCATTGCAAATAAGATGCAGGAAACCATCGGAAACAGGGTGGGAAACACAAACAAATATGTTTGATTAAAATATTCACGAGAGTATGGACTGTCTATAGAGAGGTGTAGGACCTGGAATTTGTTAGGTCTCGCTCAACATTTCCTCATCCTGCTCTTCCAGAGGAGTTATAGTGTGTCAAGCTCCTACAGGCTGGGAGAACAGCTGCATGGCCACCATCACTACAGGTACCTGAACACACCTGACTCGGTCAAAGAGTTTACAGTTTCAGTGAAATGCTCACACCTCTTCTTGGTTTCTGTCATCAAGCGGTCTTGCTGGACGAATGCGGACCTCGTCTCTGGGTTCGGGGGGTTGGAACTGCGAGGCGGCGTCAACCCATCTCCATCCACATCCCTACGCCCCACCCTGGACTCAACGAGAGAGAGGAGAAGGAGGAGAAGTTGGGAGGAGGGAGAGGTTCTGGTATGCAGATGTTTTTTTTGTGACTTTTATTTTGAACAAGGGTTAAAATTTTAAAGAGCAAGTCTTTCTTCTGCTTTGATTTCAGGGCTGCGGAAGAGGGATGGGGGAGAACGTGGAACAAAAGAAAATTTCATCACCATAGCACCGAGGAGGAAGACGAGGAGGAAGAGGAGGAAGAGGAGGGACTGTGGACGAGTACTGAGATGAGGAGACTCATCTTTGCCAGGACACATACACCTGGATCAGGTAAATCATTTCTGCCCATCGTTCCTGTCATCTTTCCTTTTCCCTCTGGCTGTTACACCCTGCTTTAATGCAACACTTCCTGTGGCTGCTTCACAATAAAAGCTTCTGCCTTTCATTACTCTACTCTCCTTGACCCAGATACCCCCTCCTCCCTCCACTCCACACCCTCCCGTTGCTTTGGTGACAGACAGTTGGTAGTAGACACCCTGAGGCTGAGGGCGGGCCTTTTTTGCGTCTTCCCATATTTGGACGTGCGCTCTTTGCTGCGTGCAGCCGAGGTGTGCTCTGATTGGCGGTTCGTTGCCAGGCACCCTGCTGTTTGGACACGCCTCCAGCTGGAGAACGCCAGAGTGTCTACAGAGGTATCGAGCCCTCATCATCTTCAAATAGTTACTAATGTCATCTTCTCATAGCTGTCCCTGATAAACACGCAGACATGTGGTGGCTGACCATGTAACATTTAACTCATCTGCCATTTTGGGCATGTGACAGTCATGGTGACAGTGTAGGGTCAAGTGAATAAGGCCCCACTCACACAGGTTTAGAAACTAGTCAGTGACCCCTTGGCAACCACTAGTTGCTCGAGGATGTGTCTTGTGCATGTTGGCAAAAACCTACATGTGATTGCTTTGGTCACTAGCAGATCGCCATGGTCACCTGTACTTCCCATGAACGATGGTGACTTATGTACTAGTGAAACTGAAAACTGCAACACTAACCATTTTATCCTTTCAGTTTGGGTATTTCTACCCAAACTTAAGCTTGGTTGGGTTTTTTTTTTTACTTCATACTTGAAATTTGGTTGTTTCTATAATTTTAGCCTTACAAGATGGAGCATAGTAGCTTTAACGGAAAGGTAAAAGAAAGAGCAGCATCTATACAAAGTAAATATGTGTTTGTAAATATGTGTGGCATTTCGTTGCCTTGTACTTGTGACATGTGCAATGACAATAAAGTTGAATTCTATTCTATTCTATTCTTTTTGTCTCAGTTTAAAAATTGTTGCTAATTTAAAACTGTGTTCACGTGTAGAAACCTTAATATGGCAGAATATTCTTTACTAAGTAATACTCCAAAATCTGATTTTTATTGAATGAACAGTTACCGTCTTTTGGTTTTGTATTGTAATATTGAACTCTGTGGCAGAGCGAATACATGAAAGATGTTGTCAGGAATAAAAATGCAGGAATTACTAGGTTTATACTTTAAATGTTTATTTCGCGTTTAAAGTGTGTTTCTTTGTGTGTATTGTGTAGTTCCTGACGACGCTGTCACAGTGGTGCACTCAAACTCAGTCTGTGGTGCTCAGCAACCTGAAGCCTCGAAGTCGTCGAGCCAGTGAGACGCGAGAGGATTACCACAGAAACATACGGTAAAATAAACTCACAAAGGTTTGCCCAAGCATAGATTAAGTCCTTAATGTTACTGGCTAGCCAAAATGTCACGACGGTGATGATTTAAACCAAAAATAACCACTGATTTAATCCCTCATTCAAACCTAATTATTTACATTATGAGGATTAATTTTTGTCCCCACAGTGTGATTGTGTGAGTTGCGTCCCCACAGAATAAAAAATCCAAGTACACACACACAAACACACACACACACACCGCTCTCAAGGACTAATGCTGCTACCGAGGAAATGTAAAAGCTTTTCTTATCTTTTTGAAATGGATGTTGTCATGGTAACACAGCTGTAATCTGTGAGACGTTACAAGAGAAGAAAGCTGTCCTCTGAGTGCATTGTGGGTACTGTAGTTGGCATTCGTCTGTTTGTGTGTCAATCAGAGGGAGTGTGGAGCCTGGGGTGGAGGCCCTGCTGCAGTCAGCAGGGGGCAGCCTGCTGCACCTCTCTATCTCTCAGTGTCCCCACATCCTCACCGATAGGACCCTGTGGCTGGCCAGCTGCTACAGCAGGAACCTGCAGACGCTCACATACAGGTGAGACTGTTTACCTGTCCCCTTCTCCACCCGTCTGTCTGCTTACCCAACTGTCTGTCTGGTCATCTGCAGGAGTTCATCAGATCCTCTCGGTCAGGAGGTTCTCTGGGCTTTGGGTGCTGGATGCAGGAGCATCACCAGCCTGCAGGTGGTGCCTGCTCATCCCTGGTTAGTACACACACACACACACACACACTCAGTGCTGAAAAACAACAAACCTATTGTCCTTTTTAAAAAAAAAAAAAATTTCCTGTCACATATATACACTTCTTTTTAACAACAAAGTTCCGAAAAATGAAGTCTGTGTATGTACAAGTAACCCTCAAAGCCAGAATCTCAGGCTTCAAACAGAAACACTCAGTTTCACACAGTTTTTCTAGACTCTGTATGATGTCATAGAGGGAGACCATCCTTATATCTCTGAAGCTCCATCCACTGCGTGCTGTGAATCTGTTCTAGAGTGCAGGAACAAATGAGCAGATTTGAGTCACCTTGACACCAGTTTTTTCTCTCTTCAATATTTCCAGCCAACAGCCGACTCGTTTTGGTAACCGCTGCTTGCAGACGATTGGCCGCTGCTGGCCACACCTCCGCTCTCTCAGTGTGGGCGGAGCTGGCTGTGGGACTCAGGGGTTGGTTGCTGTTGGTCAGTGAAAAATATGGTTATTGACATTTTTGTTTCATCTCCTACATGCTTGTACAAATTAAATCTGCAATAACTGTAAACTGTAACTGTAAACTTACAGTTTGGTTTTGTGTAAAAACATAATGCATTATACCATTAGCTGTGTGTTTTTTGTTGTGTGTTTTGTGTGCAGTGCGCAGCTGTGCTCAGCTGCAGGTGCTGGAGTTGGAGCGTATAACCGACCTTGGCCTGCAGGCGGCGACAGAGCTGTGTAAAGCTGGACTGAAGAAGAACCTGCAGACGTTGCTCTTGACGCACACACCTGTGACCGGTCAGGCCATCCTGCACTTCCACAGTGAGTCGCTGTGACTGAAGGTGACACAGAAACATGATGTTGTTATTCATCAACGATTGCTGACGACTCCTCTGTGTACCTGTGCAGGTGAGTGTGAGAACATCAGGTCTATCATGGTCGAGGTCTCTGCGTCGGATTACTTTGAAGAACCAGACACTGAGGAAGCACAACACCTGTTTGGAGAGATTCTCAGTACACTGAAGGTGAGTTATAAATACTGCTCTGTGATTGGCTGTCAGGAGAAGCAGACAAATACTTACTTCAATGTAAAGTGTGCACCCGGGGCTAAATCAGCTGCTCCTCAGCAGGCTCCAAAAATATAGGCAATCAGTGGCGAGAGCTAGAAAAAAGCCAAGTATAAGACAAAGAAGGATTGTTTTGAACTGTGAATCATGCAAAACTCCTCTAGAATAAAAACGTGGAACAGTAAATGAGCAGAATAGTCCCCCTCAAATATACTTCACTTATGTTTAACATGAAACATTAAAATATCAAGTAAAACACAAATATAAACAAGAGTAGCTCACATTTCTGGTTGTCCCACAAGTTCCTGACACCGCCCCCTGGTGACTGTACACGGCTTCAACATGGGTCTGCAAAGCTCTGGACTAGGGTTCCCTTTTTTTCCTGAGAATGATGTGCCTGAGACATGCCAGTCATAAATAAAACCGCCCCTGAATTGCTCAAATTAAGACAAAACCACTTCGGTCACTATCGGCTTCATGAATATTTAATAAATCATCACAAACTTGTAACAATTAACATCACTGGCAGACACTTTACAACTCGCCTTGTTTGTTCTACAAGTTTTTCGAGATCTCAAAATTCTTCTGGAAGTGTGCTTTCAACAAGCAGATACACCCTCTGTCTGCCTCCACAGATTCAGTACAATTAAGGATACATCCGAATAATGGTGCAGACATACAAATGTGTACAAATGCAATCCCACAATATCAGACTCAGTGGTTAGAACATGCTTGTATTACTTAACTGCAATGTTTTATATTTTCCTGTAAATTGGGAGTCTAAGAGTCCAAGAGTCTAATTTCCTGGAATTAAATCCAACTCTGGATGACTTCACTGGACAGGAAAGGTTTTTTTTAGGTCAGCTTTAAAACTCAGAGAGAATTTAATTACAGTCAACCTTGATGTTTTTATTTTTGTGCCCCTTCAGGTTCTTCAGACGCGTCCTGGGCTCAGTGACGTCCTTCAGGTTAAAGCCGACAGTTTCTCCTGACCTCAACGCAAATGCATGCAAACTGTTTTCTGTTATACATGAGAACGTCAAAATCTGGGTTTGGTTTTGTTTTTTAACCTGAAGCCACGACTCTTTCCCTGAACTAATGTGTGCAATATTTACTACACACTGGCCCAAACTGTTTATGAAACAGTTTTTTGAGGAAATAGGCTACCTATAGTTTGGATTTATTAAAAAAAAAAAGAAAAGAAAAAAGATCTTTAATGTGTTTTTAGCAATCCAGGCTAAAATAAACCAGAGTGATCCCTTAATGTCTGTGCCTAGACATCATAAAACTAAAGCTACACCGATGCAAAGCATTCAAGTCCCATGGCGTCAAATACTGCCACTCTGTCGGATGCCATTGACGTTCTATTGATAGGTTTCCTTTGGCTTCATTGTCCTGACATACTTAAGTCCTCTTTTGAAGCTACTTATTTCAAAAATAGCTTAAATCCTTCAAAAACAAATTAAAGCTCAAAAGAACTAAACACTGTGTTAAAGAAAAAGCAGTACTTCATACAAGTGTATACCCAAGGAGATTACAGTGAGTCAGTGTAGACCAGAAAAATGATTAAAGTTATATAAGGGAAAACTCTTAAGGAAATTGGGTTAGCTAAAAAGAAATTAGCTAGCTGTAGGCACTGAAACTACTTGATCAAGTTTGTTAGTAAGTATGGCCTTATGTTGAAAAATTATGTTTAAATGGCATGATACAAAGGGGTCCTTCACAAATCTCCATAAATGAAGAACAAACACCAATCGTCATTTTATCTTTAAAATGGCAGTGGTTAAAAAAAAATAAAAAATAAAAAATTGTAGTATTTGGAACTCTGTGAATGCTAATCCAGAGTATCTTAAAGCTTTTTAAATCTATTAATAATACAAATAGGATAGGCTAAGTGGCAATCAGGCTCCCTTTCCTTAAAACTTGATCTAACCTTGCTCACACCAAAAGACTAAAACTCAAAAAGTACATCTGAGGTTTCATATTCTCTTAAGTTTTAATTTTCCTACAGGTCTTTTGTTGTTGTTGTTGTTATGAACAGCTTCTAACATCAAAAAATAAGACATAAAATAACTGTATGAGTCACTCATTGAGTGAAATGGACAGACAAGACCTCAAACTAAAATCTTGATCCTTTAACTTTTACTTAAATGTGTGAATAAGAACTTTTTCTACCATAGTGACCTTTTTTTTTTTAGCACTCTTTCTCCTCACTAATCTTAGAGCCCTTTAACTTTTATTCATCTCTTCTATTTTTGCAATAACTCAGACCTCAGCAAAGTCGAGGCACCTCTAATAAACCCTTATTTACCCTCATCAAACAGAACATCGTTGTTCTGCCTAAAAAAAAAAGCCATAATTGTTGTATTGAAGTGATCAAAACTTTTAGTCTTACCTCAAGTTTTAACAGAACCCTTGTTCTTTATTTTTACCTTAAAAATAAGCACAAGAGCACACATATGCACAAAGACTTTTTGCACAAGCAAGCAGGGCGCACTGAATTATGCACCAAAGACATCAGTCAAACAATCATTGAATCAACCTCTCAGCGAGAGCTGCAGATGTGTTGATGAAAAATTTGTCTTTTAGCGACCCCTAGAAGCTGCAGATGCTACCTGTGTGGTTTTCCCATCAATAAATCACTTTCTCATCAGGTTTGTGTCTCCTTTTGATTAATTATGTTATAAAACAATCAAAACGTGTTCGTCTTCTAAAATCAAAGGTTTCTGTTTCTAATCTTGGACTGGAATCTACAGTTCTTAAATGTGCCCTATGCAATGTTTTGTCACATGTGAAACACTTTGTATTTCTACTTAAAAATAAAAATGTTCCTCGAGTCTCTCAGTTACCTCAAACAGCCTGTGTACTCATTTCTGTCTGATGAACGTGAGATGGAAATGTAAAGGATGTGACATTTGAACACAAAAATAAAACCTGATGTGGCAGCACACAGAATTTAGGCCCCAGTCACACAGGCTTAGAGATCTGTCGGCTACCATCAAGTAACAAGTGCTTGCGAGGGCAAATTGTTTACAGTCGACCCATGAGAAGTCGTGGCTCAGTGTTTGTGGACTCAGTCATTGGGGGATTTTTCCTTAGAACCTAACTGATAATTGCTTGCAGAAACCCCCTGCATAATTTTTTTTAAAATTGGCATTTATAGGCAATTTTTTGACCACATCCAAAATTCATGGTTATGAACAATTCATGAGCGCTCTAGGAACGTAACCCTCACGAATTCTGTGGGTCTACTATTTTTGCCAAGTGATTCCTGGAGGTTGAGACCTGTTGCTAAAGTTCCATTTGCTGAGGCCTAAAGATCAGTCGGTGAATCTCTTCGAAAATAGAGAAAAATTTGTATTTCCTGCTAACAACCAAAGCAATCGCAAGATGGTTTTTGCCAGCCAGGTGGGGAATACCCATCTTGGAAGGGGGTCACCAACTGGTGACTAGGCCTTTGTAATTGGCCCCTTATTCATTTGACCTCCCCAGTGTGACACGTCCAAAATCGGAGACAAGTTAAAGTCATGTGACAGCAAAACCTCAATATGTGTTGCTGCTTCAGCTGCTGTACAACACTTATGACATACAGTATAGAATAATAATACGTTGTAGTGTCGTGGATGTTGTGGTCGATAGCAGCTCGCTGCCTGCAGTACAATATTCACCCACAGGGGTCACTCATAATAACGATTTTTTGAAGATTAAACGTGCTCTATAAGGGCCACATTATACCCACCACAGTTGTTGCTTTGAGCACGCACAGCGACGTCATCACACAGCCATATCCATTTCTACGGGCCATACAACGCTGTTGTACCAAGGGCAAGAACAGTGAGCATAATTGCCTTAAAAGACATTGAGAACCATCAGGTGTTGCAACAGGAATGCAGACATTCCCCCTTCCTTCAGCTCTTCCTGTCTGCATCAATGGACATCACATTTTGCCAAAAGGAGATATACAGCTCCCTCTGCAGCTTTCGAGATACACAGTCTGAAGCACAAAAATCACCTGGTCAGCGTTGTTTGTTTTGTTACAAAAAGATCCGATCAGTGTATAAAAACTGTCTCTGTGAAGAGGTTTCATGAGTTTCAGTCAGCAAAGCTGTGGGGATGACGTGTGTTTGAGATAAAACAGGCTGAGATAAGCTGCTACACAAAGAAGGTCAGGAGCAAAGGTTGTCCCGTGTGTTTACACCTGTGGGAGTAAGCGACCTTTGACCCCGGCCAAAGAGAGAGACTGATAGAGAGAGCATGTCATGAAGAAACAGTAGATGGTGTGTGTGTTTGTGTTTTAATGTGTGTGAGAAAACAGTGAGGAGCCCAGGCAAATCTGTGTGGTTTGGCTGAGTGTGTGTGTGTCTGTTTTGGTCACCATGGTTTTTCTCAGACGGACGCTGCTGCTTCGTTACCTGCTGCTGTCGGCCATGTTGGCTCTGCTCCTCTTCTTCAGCTCTTTCTGGCTGCGTGAGTTCCTATCGTCACTGTTGGTTCCACCTCAGTTATTTTCTACCATAGACTGTATCACAGTATATTTACTCATGTAGTTTTAGGACACTTAAAGACGATGTATTCTGCTTATTGTGTCATAGAATAAAGATAATATAGATAAATAACTAGATACAGATATACACAGGACCGTACATTTTATATGGTCAAAGTTTCAAATAATGAGTTAAAAGTATATAAATTCAACCTCGGGAAGCTAAAATTCACCCCTAGACTCTGTTTAAGTTTACAAAGCACTGTGTGCTTCCCCTCAACAGGTTTCCAGAAGTTGGCCAATCCGGTAAAGGTGAACTTTTAAGGAGGCTCAAGATAGGTTTTTTTGTATCAACTGTATTAGCAAGCAAGCTAAGGTTAGTCAGCTAAGTGCTACATCTGATATCAAACAATAGCAGGTAAGCTAATGTTTGATGATATCAGCCAGAATCACTGATCGGCTAACTTTTTACAGGAAAAAAAGTAATACTCACGTTTTAAAAAAAAAGAAAAAAGAAGTAAATAATCATGTTAGGGAGGCTTCATAAAGTATTTTTTAGCGTCAATGTTAGCATGTGCGTTAAGGTTAGCCAGCTAGCTGCTATATTAAGATAACACGTTCTACAGGTAAGCTCATGTCAGCTTACAGTTTTATCCAGTAAAGCCCGTCTTCCTAGCTTTTTATCAGCCTAAAATACCCTCCAACTTAGAAAATGTAACATAAAGTGTGTAATGAGAGAAAATGAGACTGTACTTGGGGAGACAGGAGCTAAATCAGCTGCCCCTCAGCAGGCTTCCAGAACTTGGCCAGTCAAAAGAAAGTGATTTCATTGTGCCTGTATAAAAGGCCAGTATAAATCGCAGAGCTACTCTAATAGAAAAAATAAGAAACGTTTAACAATAACACACTTTAGATTTTTAGAGTTTGAAAGTACTGCACTAGCTACTTTTCTATTTTTATTTTACATTGATAAACATGCGATGAACCCAAAAATCAAAACTACATTACCAGAAATCCTAAAGTTAATAACGTATAAATGAACAGCTCTTCTTTTTAATGAACTTTATTACCAAATCCTATCATTTAATATATTAACTCCACAATTATTATAGGTCATTGCTGATGAGGTCTGCATCTTATTTGTCTAACCAGAGGTTTGTTTGGTTGCTTTGTCATCTGTTTGTTTCAGCCCAGGGTGGAGCCGGGGACTGTGGCAGCCCCTGGCAGCCATGTTTGAGTTTTTACCACCAGACGGTAAGATTAATCCCACTTATATGCATGTAAGAAGCATAATAAATAAAAATGTGTAATGCTCACACAAAATCTAAACCTTTAAAAAGCTCTTTTTTTTTTCCAGAAGAATGTCTGTTTTTTCAAGACCTACCTGGTGAAATAAAGCTGACAATGACTTACTGCACAATCATGCAGTACAAACTGGTACTGCTGAAAAGTACAGCCTGCACTAGCAGGGTTTCTATTAATATCTCTTCAACAGAATATTTGGACATAAAATCAGTGAATATTTCACCTTAGGCTAATAGTTTTAGTTAAACTACAAAAGGTTTTGAATTATATTTAATAATATATATAGGAATATATATTTTTTATTTAATTATTAAAACTGACTGTAAGGATATGCAAAAGCAATTTCAGGTCCATCATGAAGAGACTAGAAATGAAGAAGAGAAACAAAGAGAAAGAAATGAACATGATAACAGTAAAAATCATGTTGTTCAGTAAAAATTTTTCTCTTTTTTAGTTGGAGCCTCCGTGGGCCCCTGAGCGATGGGCAGAGCCAGATGGAGCCCTGCCCCTCATAAAGGAGTGCCCCGGTCAGTCATTTCAGGCTTTGCATCTGCTGCTGTACCTGAAGTCTAGCCTGGCAAACGACGATGACATCCTCCTGGAGCCATACCTGAGGAGCTGGGACCAGCTGCTGAAGTACACAAACAGCTCGACAGTATTCTTACTCTTATTCTTGGATTCGACTAGAGCCGCTTTGTATGATTCACAGTTGAAAAAATGATTCTTTTTGTTTTACTTTGGGCCTTGGTGGAGCCCTTTAGCTCACCCTCTGTCTGAAACTAGATATTTTAATTCCTCGATCTTTATGCCAGTTTCCTTCTGACTGGGCAGACAGCAGGTGGGTGTGGCTTCTGGGCTCACAAGTGATCATTTAAGGAAATTCCACACTTTATGACATCAACAACATCAAAAGGTACAGAAAACGAGTGTTTAGAGCAGTCGGAGCTTTTGGCTCACAGGGACTACTTGTGCTGATGTCATCGTTTAAAACTTTGGACATGCTTCATGTGAGCATACACCATTGTGACAATATCTGTCTGTCCATCTAGCTGATTTTATACTATTAAACATAACATTTCTAGGTTTAAAAATCATTCAGATGAAACATGTTAGCTTTAATTCCAAACTTGTAATTCTTCTGTTACAAGATGGACAAGAAACAGGCGATTACTTAAGATCAACTTATCAAATTTTGCTGAATAATCTAGAATAATTCACTGTAAGAGGTTAAGAGCTTGACATCCCATCAAACTGAGTACTCTGGCACTGTGGTCACCACATGTGTTTTCTATGGGGAAGCCCAGTGTGGGCACACCCATTGGATGAGTGTGGGGTTGTCCTACCCACACAGCCCCACAGTTTACCCACAGCTACCCACTGTGATCCCACAGTGGCATGTTTTCTAGGTATGTGCTCTTGATTGACTAAATTAACATAAAACCAAGGTCCAAAATTAAAAATGACGATGCAGAGACAAGCAAAAAGTTAAAAAAAAACAAAAACAAAAAAAAACTAAAAACTGTGAAAGCCGATTCTCACAGCACTCATGTTATCTTCACAGGAGGGTTTCATCAGTGTTTTCGCCCTCAGGTTCATGGAGTCGCTCGGGCCGATGGTCAGTTTCTTCTCTCAGAAGGTGCGAGAAAAGGTTGTGCTGATTCAAGAGCTGTCACTCAAACACCGTGCAGAGGGTCATGGGAAACCAGCTGAACTACAAACCCCAGAAGCATTTGGATTAAAAACGGGGGTGAGTTTGAGGATTATTGTGTAAAAGGTTTTCATCCAACACCAACTATGGAGTGTTTGTTTTGTTTTATCCATTTAAATGGCACAAAGGATCTTTCTGTATCTGTTCTAGTACAACTGCTTTTGGTTAAGAAAAAGTTAATTTTCTTTGTTTTGTTTTTTACATTTTGGTTTATTGTTGATGTTTTAAATGTTAACAAAGACATTCCTGAAGAAATAGTGAGGCCAAAGTTCACAAAATCCTTGCATGACACTGTCATTTTTTATTTTATTTTTCTCTGGAGGCGTATCGTTCAGTTCAATCCATGATGGAGACGGAGCTGAAAGCAGGTATGGTTAACTTCTTGTACCGCACAGACTCAGGCTGCAGGACACTGCTCCGGCTGCATCGGTCCCTCCTCTGGCTGAAGCTGATGTTGGAGGGTTTGGCTGAAGGACCGGATGAAAACGGACAATACAAAACGCCGGGAGAGCTGAGCAGGTAACCCCTGGGTGTTTTTACGCACCCAGACGGATTCAAACTCATGTTTAAAGTGAAAACTGACTAACATACACACAATTATCCTTTCAGGGACGCCTACAAGGTGGCGCTGGCGCCCCACCACCCCTGGGTACTCCGGCAGGCAGCAGAATTCGTCTTCCTCGCCCTTCCCGACAGACAGTACTTCCTGCAGCTGGTGTGTGTGCAGAACCAGCAGGAGGCCACACCCATCCTGCGCATCATCATCCACGCCCTGACGCTGGTGCACACAAGAACTCAGCGGCTTCTGGCCGAACGAGAGATGCTGGATCTGCCCTGACCAACCAACTCAGTCTCATGGCAGTTTGTGAGACAGTCAAAATATTTAATATTAATCTTATTTAACTCCGTTTTTCTTTTCATGAATTTTCCCATTTTTCTAAGGGAAGAGTGCAAAGAGTGAAAATAACTTTGACGCTGGTACTTCTATTACTACTACTATAAGGTTTAGCCATTGTAGAACTACTTGGTTAGGTCTTGAGCATGATGGATAAGGTTTAAACGAAGAAGATCATGGTTTGGCTTAAAACACAACGGACCCATGGATGTCAACAGTCAAACTAAGAAAAAACTGGAAACATCAGGAACAACACAAAACTATCACCTCACAAAGTCAGAGAGGATTCTTTGGACCATTCTGACTCTGGACATGTTTAGGATTTTTCACACTTTTGTTTATTTGGAAAATAAATTTCTGTCATGGAAAACAAGCTGGCTCATTTTTTCCCCTTTTTGCAAACATGAGGAACAGAGGATTGTATGAACAAATAAAAACTGTGGTGCAGCAACATTTTGAAGGTTTATTCACCTAGGAGGAGCATGAGGACGGCAATAATATCTAAAGAAAGAACTCAGAATTTCAAAGTTTCATTAGAGTCAGCGTTGACAATAATTTACACAAATCCAATAAAGCTTTCCATGACTGGTAAAAGGTTTGTGTTTCAAGGTCAAGGCTTTTTAACAGATTGAAGAAGCTGCAATGGGTCATGTTTAACATTCATTCGGAAGTTCAGAGAAAACTGCAGACAAGTAACTGTGGACCTGAAGTTTACCGATAACCAATCAATGTTTTGTTTGGAGGATATTTCCTCGTGCTGTAACTGAAAAACTTTCATTTCTTATAAGCATTAATGGAAAGCTGTTTAAAAGCCAGCATTTTTACCCTTGACTGTTTGATTATCAGTATTTAACTGCTTTTCATTGCTACCCCTCAGAGTACATACCAGTCATACCATCAGTTTGAATAACTTGTTTTTTTCTTCCTTTCTTACACAAAAAAGTCAAGATGGCATTTCACTATAAAATATACAAGTCAGTGAGCCATATGAACAGAATTTCTCAATGGTCACATTTTAAAAAATGAAAAATAGACTAAAAACTAAATCAAATCAAATGTTTGGCTTGATGTTAGCTCACTTTTAAAACAATTTGATCAATACAAAGTTCCCCCTGAAACACAATTAGGAAACAAGGTGAAACTCAATGCAACTTTTTAAAAGTAACCACGGACTTTTAAGATGGCCAAAATCATACTAAGTATTTTAAGACTTCTGATTATCAGTATTAATGTGTTAAAAGAGAAAAGAAACAAACCAAGAATTAAAATAGTTTACTTTTTTTTTTTTCCTTTTTATTTAAAGCAGAGCGGTTTACACTACTAACATTTTGCTGTACCAGATTTTTTTCAGAACTTTGTGATTTTTTGTTTTGTTTTATTTTATCAGTAGGTCCTTCGGTAATTTAGGTCTTGATGCCCAAACAAATAACAATTTAGTAGAACTGTTGATTACCAGACGTTTGCTGTAAGTGACAAAAGGATCTAAGAATCACGTGATTTGGCACCAAAATGTCATAAAAAGAAGAAAAAAGATCCACAACACTTTTTCTAGTTTTAAAAAAATAAAATAAAAAGTTCTCAGATGTAAAAAAAAAAAAGAAAAACTGCAACTGTAAGCACATGATGTGTAAAACTGATCAACAAAAGTTGTTGTTTTCAGTGTCGTTTAGGTTGTGGATGGACTGGAGACATCGTTTTCCTCCCCCTGGTGGCTCTTCATGTGCGTTTTCAGACAGTGGCTCTGGGTGAAGGCTTTTTCGCAGATGGTGCACTGGTATGGTCTCTCTCCGTTGTGGGTCCTCATGTGGACTGTCAGGTGTTCCTGGCGAGAGCACGCCTTCCCACAGATCGCGCACACAAACCGTTTGATGCCCAAGTGGCTCCTGATGTGGTTGGTCAGGTAAGTCTTGTGTTTGAAGAAGCGGCCGCACTCACCAGTGTGCACTCGCATGTGAACCTTAAGCTCGCCGTTGGACACGAAGCCTTTACCGCACACGCCGCAGACGTGTGGCCTCTCGCTGCTGTGCATCTTCATGCAAGTCATCAGGCTGCAGTTAAAAAAGAAGGTTTTGCAGCAGATGTGGCAGAGATACGACTGCTCCCCGACTGTGTGCACCTTTTCGCGGAACTTCAAGTTGTCAGGAAATCTGAAACGCTTCCCGCAGATTTGGCAGCCATACGGCCACTCTCCAGAGTGAATGAACACAATATAAGCAGTTGTGAAAATATAAGAACATAAATTACACAAACAGGATTAGAAAAAGGACGATGTCATCGACATATTGTTTGATATTTTTTCATGTCTGTATTGTTAAATTGTCACATTTCAATTACGTTGCTACTTTTTTGTATATTTAATGACTTGTTTAACCCACAAGAAAGTTGGGTTATGGAAACCTTACTTTATATGGACTTGTTAAAGAAAATGAATACCTGCCAATTTACCAATTTACTGCCCATAATTAGCTTGAAATCTTTTTGATTTTGGAACGCAAAACAGATTTTCTGTTTTTAGATTACCTCAAACAGAATCCGCTTTCATTGGGTTTGTCACGGCCTTTTCTGTTCCAAACACCAAAAAAAGTCCAAGAAAAGGCTGTGGGTGGCAACGGGAGGTTTGTTTCAGAACGCACTTCTGACTCCATTGTTTACAATTATATGGCGT
>VUQG01044198.1:0-23056 GCA_015106755.1 Etia nguti
CTTACAATGCTGTGATTGCAGCCATTCCCCAACTCTCTGTGAATGGTACTCATGGCCATTGATCAGTGGTCTTTGATCAGTGGGTTTTGGTCAGTGGTTGTTGATCAATGGTCATGAGAATTTGCATAATTAAGATTAAGGAACTGACCTCCCAGCCCATTGTTCCTTCAGTGGGCTGGTTTCAGTCATTATGCAAATGTACTGTTTATAAGATTGGGGAAACCTGCAGTCAGCTGAGACTGAAGAAGTCACTTGGATGAGTGACGAAACGTTTCTCCCACAAAACGCTACGTCCAGATGAACAGAATCAACTTTTGGAGAGTGATATCCAACCTTTACAATACAGTTGAGGATGGATGGAAACAGGCATACAAGAAGCTTTATTACAGAATGATATTTGAGATGAAAAGATATGTCTATTTTTTAGATTGTAATAGACAAACAGAACTTGGCTTGCTTACCCCACTGACAGAACCCCACTGCAAGACTGTAAACCCAATCTTGGTTGTTAACCACATAGTAATAACTTTTTCTTCATGAAAAGTACTTTCCCCTAATGATTATTGGATGTTTGAAGTGTTTGAATCTTCCTTCTGCACAAGATTTGCCCAAAGAAGAAATGGGGAGAATAGTAACTGTAAAGAACATACAGTCAACAAATGATATTTTCCATCCTTATTTTGCACTTTAGCCAAGCCCATGACCTAAGCATTCTACTAATACCATACTGACTTGCACTGGCTTGCATCTAATTAAGTAAATATAGACTCATCATTGTATGCCACTACACTGGGCAATTTCAGAATATTACCAAGGTATATTTATTCATGCATTTATGTAAGTCTCTTTTAAATCTTGTAAATGGTAAGGATGGGGGTTCTTTTAACTTTACTGCATATTACTGTTAATTTTCTTCTCTGCGCACTACCTAATCATTTATATGTTGATGATTTGTTTCATGGTACGTTAACCTAATCTGAAGTTCCTAATAAAGCTTTGATAATACATATTTAAAAATCCAAATATTTGATTCTAATTAGTAACAGAGTAAAGCATCATAAAAAATGAATTATTCTGATGCATTTAAATGCACCAGTGTTTAAAAAGCACAAGCAAGGTGCAGTGCTGGTGTAACACAGTGACTTTGTGTTATCTTTTCCTAAAATTGAACATATTCAAAGCCACACCTATCTCTGAGTAAAAAATCACATCAAGAATCAGAGCTGTTTTTCCATTTTCACATCTAATAGGAGTCATCCATGTGTTACCCACACACTACCGTTATTACTGTATCTGGCTGTATTACAGTATTAGTCACACCTTTGTGCGTCAGTCCAGGTGGTCCTGAATACTGTAGCCTGGAGTTAACTTAGATCCAATAAGTGGCTGTCTAGTGCTCTTTAACTAATATGCATTAATAAATAGAACTTAAAAAAACAGTATAACATAATATTTAGAATTCACATATCTTAGACACATAATGTTATTATAACAGAGATGAAAAGTTCATTTCATTAATGCACATTACTTGGTACATGGACTGTTACTTTGCAGCACTCAAATTAAAAGCAAAAGTACATCTCTTTGTTTCTAAGTCTAATTATACTTAGCAGACTTAGTCATGATTCTTTGTTTTATATGGTATCATGAAGTCATTATTATCAGATTAGACAATGCTTATAACCCACAGAGTCTAACCACAAAACTAACCCCGTGTTTTTTTCTTTTTAGCAGCAACTGACTTGAGCACAAATTTTGCCTCCCTATCTATTTTCAGGACAGTAAATGCTACCAACTTCAGTGGAGGAGCTTCTTTTTCTCTTGTCTCAAGTTTCTAAATATATCACCCTGTACAGCTGTTGCTGTCAGGAATGACCTGAAAACAGCTAAAAAGGATGGTTTGACACGTGGTATATATGTAACAGGCTTTCCCTGCTAAATCTTTCTTTGTGTTTGCCAATAAAGCAACCACGACAAATTGATCTGAGAATGAGGAACTCATGAGGAAGGCATCTGTGGCTAGGGTATTAAAGCGGAATAGCACAGAAATTCAGCCTTAATTGACTTGCTGCCCTGTGACATTTAAGTACGTGAACAGTAATTGTAGAGTAGACTTTTCACTTTTTTCACTGAACCAAAAAAAAAAAATCCTCTCTATTTGCTGTGTGGACTCCTTGTAATGTGTCAGGTACAAGTGACTGCATGATTCAATCATTTAAAAGTACAGAATAATTCTTTTAAAATCACACACAAAACTTCTCTCCTAACATGATATATTGTATCTTGTTTCATAAGAAATCTTCAAATTTTCAATGAATGAGCCAATAAGCACTGTCTTCAGTAAAATAGCCATGATAAAAATATCCTCAAACTACATATGTATGTGTAAGTGTATGAGACAGGGAATAGGCTTGAATCTAAATATGTGTCACATTACAGTATATAGCTACAGTATCCATAGTGTTACTAGGCAGCGCTATCTTTGTGCATAGAGCTCCGTCACACACTGCCAACAGGCATACACAATCCTTGCATTTCAAGGACTCGACACCTCTGTTTTGCTACCCAGTCAGGGTTGAGTCACAGCTCGACTCTAACAAGATATTCAGGGCAAGGAGAGGAGGAAGAAGCTTATTCTGGTTACTAAATAATGTAAAGACCAAGAATAAAAAATATTGCTTTTATTTGTCTTGCAGGCCAGGACCCCTTTTGAATACACCAGTGTGTTGATAAAAGGCCAAGGAAATGGAATTGTACACTAAGCTGATGAATTCTGGACAAAATGTTTTATTAATCTTTCTGACTAAAGTTACCATAAAAAAATGTATGACATGACTACCTGAATTCAAAGGTGATGCTTCTAGTAACGAACACACAGCGAAATATTATCATAAAGCTCTGCTGAGTTTTTTTGTGTGTGTATGTGTATCTTTTTTGATTCAATCTCACACCTCACTTTGAGGTGAAACGAGCCACTGTTTTCAGCGAAGCAGCTGTAAAACTGGCTACCCATTGAGCACCAAGCAAAGGTAACTTTCTGGAGTTTGTGAAGAAAATCAAGTAAAAGAAAGGTTAACAGTGACCTTGAATTTGTAGTTACAAACAATTTCCTGGTTTTCTTTCTTGTAGATAGTTAAAAAAGTCAAGATAGTCGCCGTATCAATTAATAAGGGGGTAATATGCCAGTGTCATTTCGGGATCATTTATTCCTGTCCTAAATGGGGGACAGTTTGATGAACTTCTGAAACTTGAGAATACCCCCAGCTTGCTGACTTTGTTGGTGTGACTGGAACATAAAGGCCATTACACACTGCTCTTTTTTGCTAATAATGTGTTCTCAAAAAACACACTATGAAAAACAAGGTCAACATCAAACAAGGACGATCTGGTCCTGATGTTTCTAATCAAGAAAAGAAAGTAACTGACATTGTGGGTTCATCCAATTCTCTCAAAAAGGCATCAGCAGGGAGAATTTCATGGTTTGATCCAGGAGTTGTAGCACTATCACGACCACTTTCGAACATATGTCAGGATGTCAGTGGGGCAGTTTGAGCTCTTGTTGGCAGAGGTTAGCAGTGGTTAGCAGTGGTCTGACTGGTTAGATCTGATTATCAGACCCAAAAAATTGAGCTTGATTAGAAAATTAAATGTGGCAAATACGTTGGGCAAAATTACGTGGTCAGCGTGAACTCCTGGGCTAAGAGTAGGTGAGTGCAAAAAACATTTGAAACGCACAAAATATTTGTACAGATTTTATGAGTCTGGTGTGTAAAGGCTTTAATATCCCAAACTTATATGTTGTACTTAATGCTTTGGTATTAAATATTAACACTCAATATCAAATCTAATCTAATCTAACGCTAAGTCTAATGCTATCAAGTCGGTCCGTACATTATCCGACACATAACAGTTCACCAGGAATTAACTATTGCACAACGACACTACTTACCTCTTGATTGATGCGATGACAGCAGGTGAAAATGTTCATGCCAAAATTATGTAACGTCCAATGACACACAGCATTTTGCTTTTCAGGATAAGTGAAAACATAAAAAATCCAAGGATCCTCTCTACCTGCTGCTAAAAGTTGATATTAATTTCTTATTTGAATAATCCCTTTATCAACACACACTTCTTCAGCTAAATGTTATATTCTTGTAGCATACTTGCTACTGGATTATATTAATGCTTGTCTGGCAGGATGTTTTCTGAGTAATCATTAAAAAAAATCTTTCACTCCTTTAATTAAAAAAAATAATAAAATCAAATTAGTAAAGATGAAAGCTGACTTTGGCACTTAGCGATGCAATTTCTCACCAGTGAAGAATTGGTGACTTCATTTTGACAGCAGCCTTTTTATGTCTCCATGCTAGTGACAGCCATAGCCTGAGGCACAATGTTTTTGGGTTGCTCATGTGTCGATCCATCCATAGCATTCTTGTGAACATGAGATCTCTTCGATGTGTTGAGGGAATTTCCCCCAATTTTTCATAGGATGATAAAAGGATGACATCTTTGACTCAAAGGGTCAAATGTCAAAAGTTCATTGTGAGATAATATCATTCTAGAGTTCTAGATAAAAGAGACTGCGACTATATTTCATGCTTTTGTTTGCTACTAAATTAGTAATTGTTATTCTGGGTGCCCTCCTGTTAAACTCCTTCAGTCTTTAAAGCTCAGACACTATGAGCCTGGACAGACATGGATATAAACATCAACTTGCTTTGCTGATGGAGGCATACAACTGCAATTCAGTCAAGGAATTGTCATTATGACCTCTGTCCATATAAAACAACAAATAAACCAGTTAGTTGCTGACACTCACAAATGTTCGACGCCACAGGAAATAAGGCATTTTCAAAGTCATAGCAGAGTCAGCAAAGGTCAAAGGTCAAATACAATTTCCCAGTTTACCCAAATGTCTGTGAGACATTTCCTCTCTAGGATTTTCATGCAGTGATGTTTCCAGATATCAGACTTTATTTCAGTGACTACATGTTGTTTTTCATTTTGTAAAACATTGTGTATTTGTCAAATATATATGAATAAATTCAAATGAAAACCACGGACAGGATACAAATCAATCTATTAGAAAAACACTCCTTATAAGAAATACTATGATTTTGCACTATATCTTGATTATAACCAAAGGCATACATGGGGTTGCGTAAACCATGAATAAAACCACTTTGATCAGGTTTTAGCAGACAGCCTTACCAAGGTCTTCTTGTGATAATAACCACTGTGAGCTCCTTGACTTTCTTTCTATTTTGACCATGCTGTAGATCTCACCATTAGAGTGAATTAATGAGAGGTACTAAAATCAACAGACAGGAAAGTTTAAGAGCTCTCTGGAGTATGCAAACTTGAGCTGTGGGAAGAAAACATAATATAATTCTCCATAAAATATTGGTTTGATTTAGGAAACATTAATCTATTGCACCATTCTGGTTAGCCTTAGAGAACCTTGGATGGTAAAAAGAAGAAAGCTATAAATACAAAATAAGTAGGATGAATCGAGGTCTTATTGAGGCATTTTAATGGGGTTGCATTCAAATGGGAACTAGTATATTTGTAAAAATAAAAGAATAATAACAATGGCTAAATAAACTGTATCAATAATTCTTCTTATGATGCTTTTTAGATGACGAAATATAAGAGCACTGATAGCTAATAATGTTTTTAATTCGTATTCACACAGCTGGTGCTCTCTTTGGGTCCCCTTTCTAGTATTTTAGTCAGTGAGAGTTTCTTACACATGTAATTAGTTGAAAAGAACAAAAAGCAAGAAGTATGCTTCATGATATCAAATAAGTCTCTTTTTCAAGATTTCAACAAAGGACAAATTATCATGGAACTGCAGGTTGATGAAGTTCAAAACAGACTAATCTGCTTTATTATAATTAGTGTTTTAGATCAAGTTTTGTCATTTGGAACAGCCTCAAGGCCTAAGAGTTTGGCGATATGTTGACGATATGTTGAAGATATCAGTCTAGATAATGGCTATTGAATTCAAACGGAAAGCAAACAGCAGATACTGCTCATGCCAGCTTTTTCTCCAGAGCTGACAGGGTACCAAAGAACATATGTTCAAGTTCAGAGCTGTAGACATGTCAGGGGATGTTCTCCTTTTGAGGGAAATTGACAAATCTGGCAAATGTGTACAAAGACAAAGCTTAAATCAAAACCTGCACAATGTTACAGATAACGCCCCACAGCCAGTGCTCTTTTAAGCTAGGATTTATGAGAAAATACTTTCTCTTTTATATATGTAGATCAGTAAGAGAAACGAATGAAGTACGCAAAAAAGGAAATTAATATGTTGATCAGTTGAACAAACATCCTTACTGAATATAAGATTTTCCATAAAATGCGTTCATGCCCTACACTACTGTGCTGCTAGAGCCCCAATGTACAACCTCACTGTGTAAAATAATGTGTTTGGTTAGATGAGAATTTATATCCTAAAGGCCAGAAAAACACACCACTCTGCCCAGGTTTGGCCTCTGCCATGTAACGATATTAATATTGCACAAGGTTTCCACACCGCATACAGTATTTTCAGGTTTCATATCATTGAAACAAAATGTCACGCAATGTCAAAACTGAGATTTTTCTGTGTTCGCGCTATTCCCGAAGCTGTGTGAGCTTCATTTTTAGCTCAGGACTGAACACACTTGTTTGCTTGTGCACTAATCTCATTTCAGCTTTTCAGGCCAGCCAAAGGGAGAATTTGAGCAATGGCAGCAAAGCAAGAGAGCCACAGCTGACCACAGTGACGTAAGCTGCGCTGACCGGCCTGACTGAGGCTGCTTGCACATATACACACTCACACATACACACACACAGACACACACACACACCCAAACCCTCTCACTCACCTATAACCACATTTCCACGGGGGAATTAACCATCAATGGCTCCTCAGTGTGAATGTGCATGTGTGAGTGTAGGAGTGTGTGTGCGAGAAAGAGAGAGAGGCAGAGAGAGTAACCTGTGCTTGCCAGTAGCAGCTGCAGCTCTTAGCTTTTAGGGGACAGGCTATCATTTCCAGTTCTTCCCCTTCTCATTTCATAAAGCAGTCCATACAAGCTGAAAGAGATTTAGTGATTGTACAGATTTAATTTTAAGTATGAAAAAAGGAGATTAACAGTGTTTTTATCCCATCATTATACTGTTAGAGTTCAGCGATTTCAGGCATTTAAATATTCCCGTAACATGCTTGGTGCAACATTAAATGTATCCAGCAACAGAACACCGACAGATGCCAAATGATCTTGTCTATAAAAATGAGCCAACATTATAAATATGACTCAAAGTTGGGATTAGAATTCAATCCAACCACAAAATGTGACTACCCCGAAGGCTACCGGCTCCAGTTTGCATATTAGAGAGAATATTTCATTTTTTAGAATTTAATTTCAAAGCTGCTCTGCCCATTAAACCTGACTCTGGATCTCTAACTACATAATGACCTGGTTGCTACGCCTCTGTAATGCTGACCTGCTGACAACTTCAATTAAGCTGTTCACATCACTTTTGCTAAAGCCCTGCTAGCCCTGCCATTTTACTGGCAATCAAATGACAACTTGGAAAACCTGTGCAGAAAAGTTATATAAAAGCATGCCACAGTTTTCACATGAATAGTCCTGATTGCAGTCATGTGAGCAGCGACTGCTCAGACGCAAAGTTGAACACCACGACAAATCATACCCGAACGTGACAAAGGAGGGGTCAAAGAAGACGCCTGCTCGTCAGCACGCGGAAAGCGCGTCTCCACAGTTCACTTTAGCAGCGGCGACACATTTTTAAGTGCCACGATTCACATGGTTTGTTCGGCTCAGTGAGCTTTTCACAGACTATATCTCGCTAAGTGGCTGATCAGAAGTGCTTACACACACTAACAAATGCGCTCGTGTAAACAAAGACAAAAGCAAGACGTGTGAGCAGCAGATTTTAATCTTGGGCTTCCATTCGTGAGGTTTATCACTTTATTCCTGCAGACTCTTAACAAGAAGCTAGCAGGGCATGTTCAGTCAGCACAGCTCAGCAAACAGCGGGCACGCAAAGAAGCACATATCTTTCTGCTCTGTCATGCAGTCACACAGGGTTGGATTATTAAGGTCACATTATGAGAGGATAAGAATAAAAAGAGAGAGGGAGACACAGAGAGAGAGGGATTTTCTCTAATTTCTTCCAGGGGCTTGTGAACCATATGTTCAGCCCTGGGACACAATACACAACACGAGGGGCTCAGCAAGAGCCCAGAGACATACCCGACACACCAACACATGGAAAGCAGGCTGCAAACAGTGTGCGGGGGTCAGGCATGTGGAGGAAGTGCACCATTACTGGCAAACTGGCACAGTTCAACGGTAAAAACGAGGAGCCGAGTTGAGCTTAATGGAGAGCTTCGGATCACACGCGTTCGTGTTCAGCTAGATATCATTCAGCTGAAAGCCTATTGACGAACTGTCTAATGATGTTAGGGCTCTTTATTTCACAGGACGCAAATGATATGAATGACAGCAGTGCAGGTTTACTTTTCAGAAGCGTGTGCTCCTGATGCATTCTAGATCCCATTAAAGCCCATTAAGGGAGATTTACTATCACTGTGGACAGGTTAAAAACTGTCAGTCACACAACAGCTGAAAAGCTTCCTATAATGATGTTAGATTAAAAGATAGATAGCATCTGTTTTAGCACAGCAGCAGTAGCACAAGTACTAGGCGGGGGGAGCACCGAGATTTAGCTTTAGAGATATTATAACTCTTCAGTTTTGGGGCAGAACATATTTCATCTGACATCTTAATTAGTGAGCTTCAGAAATCAGTGTTAGTGTCAGGCAGTGCTACATAAAGGGTTTCCAAATTTCCAGCCTTTGTGCATAGCATGACTAACTGGCTGCTATGGTACGGTTTCAGATTTAACATAAACCGGTCTTCTAGCTTTCTGACAGAAGGCGTGTTTTCCAAAAATGTCAATCCATTTCCTTTAATTGCTCAAAGAAATCACATAAACGCACATAACTCCCAGATTCGCAGCCACTTTTAGTTTTAAAGTTTAAAATTAAAAGTATGCCAAGCACATCCAGAAGATTCAGAGGTAAAGTGAAAAACAGAGAGCGAGCACTGAAGCAAAGGAACAATCCCCTGAGATCTCTGTAAGAAAGAAAGAGGTGGATGATGGAGAAAGCACAGGCAGAGAGAGAGAGAGAGAGAGAAAAGGAGGAGGAGAGAGAGTTTGCCTCCAGTCTCGGCACAGAGGAGGATCAAAGGTTTGTGCTCTGCATCTCAATGGACATTCGGTCACCAATACTGATGAGCTCGGGTGTGTGATGCTCCATTCACAGGGTTTATCTCTTATGGGTAAACAAGCGGTCACTGCATGCAAATAAATGAGCATCTTGACTGCACAGTTACACTTCATAGTGTTTCAAATTCAGGACTGAAAAAAAGATAAATTAACCCCCAAAAAAGAAAAAAACCCCACGAGGGTAAAGGAAACGTTGGAATTTTTGACATTTTTTTGTGTTGAGGACACTACTTTGATCTTCACTCGGGCCTTTTATTACAGCAGAGGTACTGTATTGTTAGCTCTTTGCTTTAATAAAATTGAAAACCTTCATACATCTCTCGTGTTTGATCCCTGAGTATTTTTTATCATTAGTCATGTTATAGAGTGTAATTGTTACTTTATTCCTTGAAAGCGATATGTACTGGATTAAAAGTTGCAACAATAATTAACTCAGTTCCGACTGTTCTGTTTTTTTGTTGTTTGTGGGAAATGCGGCAAGTTTAAATTATGACACGCTTTTCATATTACATTCAGTGTGTTTACCGACATCATTCTGAAAGGTGTTTACTTTGCATCTTCTTGGTGCAGCTGTGGTTTGTGCACGCACCCTTGACAGTTTCTGTGCTACACAGTCCAAAACATTCATTTTTAAGCTGCTACAGTAACAGCAGGATATTTAGAAATGCAGTGCACAGCATGAAATTGTGACTGTACTTTGCACACAAACTGTGAAGACAGTTTGCCAAACTAGCCACTGCATAAGCCTGGTAAACATGACTTTGAATATGAACCAACTGTGGGAACATTTTCTATAGCATTGCAGTTTGTGCCGGTTGGGGGTATAAAAACCATATTTGTAGCAGTGCTAATCACCAAAGACTCCAACAATATCAAATGGGTTATAATGTGTTTAATTTTACATCAAATATTGCTGCAATTACTTGATTTCTTTACTTGAGTTTGGAATTATTATTCGAATTGCATTACAACCAAATATGTTTTTGCTCTTCATAAATATATAAAATCACAAAAACTTCCACTTTAGGCTGATTGCAAAGTGGGGGAAAAATAATGACACACAAATTTACATGCCTGCGGTGTACTGTATTTCTTCTTTGACCTACTACCTTTAAGACAACCTGAAGGAAACTGCTGCTTCTTTAATTATCAAACAATTCATCCGGGATCATGGACAGCATTTATTCTTTGTACGCCATCAGATGCAGACTTTGTTAATGTGGCTGTACGCCATAAACTGCCCACGCGTCCTGCTAAAATTGGAAAGGCACAAACATCTTCCTCAGTTATGAAAGTCATATCTGTAAATAAACATAGGAGCATCATGGACTGTCTAAGGAGCCGTGCTCTCATTTTATTGAGAAAGAATCCAGGAGCCGTTCCTGCCCAAGCAATGTTTTCTGTTTTTATAAAGCCCTACTTATCAGGTGCCATCAAAACAAGTTTGTACGTTAACTGATGATTTAACGCTACCAATGGACAACAGTGCCATAAACAATTTAATTAAAGACAGAACAGGCTGTGTAAAATTTCACACTGCAAACAATTCAGATTCAATTGACTCGACATATTAAAACATAAATAAATTGATAAATAAAAGTGGGGAAAACAATGGTTCTTCATAAGAATGCTCCAGTGTCTACATAAAGTCTGCATTTTTTTTAATGTTCTTGAGAATTAGCACATATTCTCTTACAGTAATGAAGATTTCAGCATTACCTTTTATTAGTGTGTGTTTGTGTATCGCAGATGGTTGTAAATCCTCTGATGAAATGCTCGTGACCTCCAATGGGATTCTGGTCCCTTTAACTTGAGAGCCTATTAATTGTCTGCAATTATCCTTTGAAAGCGTGGCATCTGTCAGAAGTATCTCTTCTCTTCCCACATGGATAGAAATGCCATAGTGGTAAAGGTTGACTGCGACATTCACCATTTATTGCACAGTAGGATTTGTACAGTCAATCTTTTGCCATCACAGGGCTAAAAAAAATGTCTCTCTCTCTTTTTTCTTTTTGTGTCGAGGAACATCTTATTTTTCTCAAAATAACATCAACTTGCATACAGACAGCTGATGTAGACGGTACCTTGTCTGGATTCTACTGATGGACAAAACTAAATCATGGGACATTTGTAAACTAGCTTGTTTGATTACTTTGTATTTAAAATGTGCTGTTTGTAACATCGGGGAGTCATCCATAGTTCCCTTGGTGCATTCAAAATCTTTAAAGTTTAGTGCAAATTTGAACAAACAAAAATACAGAAATCAAACAAACAAAGGACCTTATAAGGCAACAATTATAAATATATCAAAAATAGTCATTAGAGAACTATCTTTGTTACAAAAATGGTACAAAAGTTTTGTCCTGTACCAGTGAGAGGGACATATTTTTCAGTTCCTCCACTGATTTCACAGCCTTGTATCCAAGCTGGTGAAGTACTTTTTGACACACAGTCTGTGTGTATTCCACCATATCAAAAGACAGTTTTAAGCGCCAACTCTCTGCATTAGCTGCTGAGTCCCTCACCGTACCAAACTTGTGTTTTGCTGAAGGCTCATTGCTGCCCCGAGTGTTTGCATGTATCCAGTCTTCCACATTTTTATCCATAGGCAGCCCCAGATAGTCATAGATCTCCTTTGTCTTAAGAAGAGGATTTTTCGCTAAATCCTCATATCGAACCAACATGTATTTCCCTTTCAGCCAGTAAGGATGGCTGAGACCAGTTGAAACAGAGCTGAGAAAGTCTTGACAGACAACCGTGAGCTGACTCAAGTCAAGATTATAGGGCCTTCTCCCTGTGGCCCGCCAAATACGCCACAGACGATATGTATCCCTAAATGTCTCAATCCGTGACGACAGGATACCGCGTGGGTCTCTGACGAGCTGAATCACTTTGATATTCAGACGTGGATCTTCAACCAAAGCACGCAGATCTCCAATCTCCGGCACTCGAACAATTTTGATTGCGACATGCCGCTTCTCGCGGCAGGCCTCTGTTGCTAAGGTCATATTGAGGATCGCACATTTCTTAACACAGTCCCCTTCCTCCACATTAACATCAGCCGGCCCAAAGGCATCACATACGGGTTGCTGGCACAATGCGCGGCTGGCACCACGACGGAACAGTTTGTCTGTGGTGTGGTTCGTAGGTGTCGGCTTGATATAGCTCTCTAAGAAATACAGGTCACAACCATACAGGCTACGCAGAAGGTCTCGACTGGCCCCCAACATCACACGGCGATCGGCAGCATTGCGGCTGTGCGATAGACGTGGAATCAGCGTGGTCTGAACGTGATAAAGAGGTTCAAACAGATAGAAAACCTCTTGGTGCTGGTTGAGCAGCTGGCCAACGAAGGAGGATCCGCTACGTGTGGTGGCCAGGACCAATATGTGCGTTTTTCGTGTGGCATTGACGGAAAAGTAAGGGTAGTCGTCACACCCTCCACCGCCTGCCGTCCCCCGCTCAAAGGGAGGTTCGGTCTCCTGGCCCCCCAGGCCACAGTTTTGGGGGCTGGGCAACGGGCACAGCTGAAAAGGCTTGGAGGTGAGTGTTCGGATGGCCGTGTACTGGATGGCAATGGAGGCCAAGGCCAGCAGAATCACTGCCTTCCAGGAACATTGCATGGCTGAACCACTTCATTTAGACACAGCGGTCCATGCCAGGTCCTCCCTGTGAACAAAGAATTTTTGTCTTTTTATTCTAGAAAGGATTTTCTGTATGGCATTGTAAATGTGCAAAAGCCCTCTGACGTTCGTCTGTCTCCTTTTTAATCAAACAGTACTACACGGCAAATCACTTAAATATACAGATTTACAGCGTGCTGTCCTTAGATGTATAAGATGATAATGTAATGAAGTATATTACAATGAAATCTAATTTGAATATCACAATTAACAGCAGGACAACCTGCACTCCAGTTGATTTCGCAATTAAATCCTATGATTATGGCTCAGACAGAATGTCTTTAAGGGTTGCTGTTTAGATCTTCAGTATGAATTATCAAATATAATCCAACCCTTTTTCTTTTTGCATAAGTAGCATAGTTAATGAAAATGTAACCTTTTGGCCCTAAAATCACAAAGAAAATACTGCTTGCAATGTGCTTATTTGACCCAACGGTGACTCATTCTTAATCCTTCAGTTTGCCTCCTCTGTCTTGCTGCAGTTTAATTTTTAAACATGAAAAAGATTTTTTTTTTTTTTTTAAAAGTTCTGAGCTCATTATTTTCATTCCAGTTCTATCTGTTCGCAAAACACGCCTAGCAGTCTGAAAGCCCGGACCACCAACCTCTTGTATTTATATATGATGAGAAAAATCTTCTCTTTGTATCAATGACATAAAAAAAACAGGTTGTTCAAGTTGTGTATTTGTTGTTATTGGTTTATAAAAGTTACCATACACTCATACAATAAGGCACACAGCACACTTCACCAAGTACTGCAGCACTCACCATGCATCCTCCCTAATCTCTGTGTCTGTTCTATCATATCTGCATCTAATTCCCAGACCTTCTTTCGTCTGATTGGAGAACCTAAGCATTGCCCTTGCTGGTGAAGACAAAACAGTCTTATATAGCCAGCACAGAAATGTAAACAATACTTTCAAGCTTTACTGCCAATGTCATGTCAAGGGGAACTGGTGATAGAACTGAACAATTATATGTATTACATAAAAATCAGTCACATTAAGGTTTTACCTTTGAAGATACATTGTGATGGACTTGTGAATTGGCATGGGGAACTTTAACCAAAATAAAGGCTAACCATCACCACTTCAGAAGTCATGCATGCATGAGACTCTTTTGGCTCAGAAGCAGGTTGTGGAGGAAAGACTTTAAAATAACAAGTCAAATTAAAAATTACTTCCCCCCCATTAAATGAAAAATAAGACGTATGTTATTCCAATGCACTGACACACTAGAGCTCTCTGCTTGTGTGCACGGGCTGGAAATAATGATGGCTTACTGTTATACTCTTAACTGTAAAAAACTGCTTTCTCTGACCACCGATTTCAACAGAGACGACTCATGCTTGCGGAGAGCACCGGCGCTTTCTTATCATAGACATTTTAAATTAAAAAAAAAAAAAAAAGGGGCCCAGTACACTGCAGCGGGAACAGGTTTGGCTTACTGAGATTTTCTGCGACGCAGACATCCTTACCAACGCTGCGCGATAAGGACAATATAGAACAAAACAGCCATCCCACCCAGCCGCAAGTGTTAAAAAATAACCATAGGTGTAAAAGAAATGTCGTGTTAATGTTCAGATTTTAGCGCGATAAAGTAATATTATGGAGTGCGTTCACACTTGTTTCCTTATACCTTGTTGGTAGTTGTAGTATTCTCATGATGCTCTGTGTGCCAATGAATCCCGGCTGGTTTCCATTAGTCCTCAAAACGTTTTCCACTGTGCGCTTCTTCTCGGTCAGGGGAGCATATATGCGACACTCACAAACGTATATTCCATCCAACGCTGGAGCGTCGCTTTTAAGTTGAACGACTGGCTTCAGATAAACAAGAACAAACTGGTAGGAAAAAGTGCTGGAGTAACGCTAAGGCGTCTGTGGTGTTTCTAAGAAGCCAGGCGGTGAAGACCAAACCGGGTAAAGCGACAGCCGAGCTCTCCTTAAATGATGCGCAGAGGCTGAGCGTGTGAGGTACACAAGGACCGACTGTCTGGACCACCCCAAACCCCTCCCCTTTCCACCTGCCTCTCTCCTTCTCTCTCTCTCTCTCTCTCTCTCTCCCTAACAAACACACACACAAACGCACACACCAAACCTTATAGACGCAACGCACACAATCGCCTTTCACTCCGCTAAATTGGTAGCAAGTTCATTATGATTCTATCAGCCATGTCATTTAAATTGCATATGTGATAGACTGGTTTTATCATGATATTGATCATTAGTCAGAGTTAAGTAGGCAATAAAACTGGGGTGTTGGAATTTATTCTTTTTTTTTTTTGTAAACTGGTGTAATACAAACAATGTTAAATCAATTAAAAGAGCTAATCACTTTATTACCAAATATAGGAATATTACCCATCAAAGCCTGTCTGAAAATTGATGCGTGTTATTGACTTGTTATGCCTGCAGCTGCCAGAAGGGGGAGCTCTGGCCAAGATGCCTCATTCTCAAAGCAGCTGCTGAAAGCGCGTCATGGTGTCCGTGCATCTTTAATAAATTATCCCCTATTTCAGGAATGAAATGAGTATTTATGTTCTTGAACTATGGGAAGAGCTTTTCACATTATGTTTTAGAAACATACTGGCTGAATATTAGGAATGTTCTGAAAGCTTTATTTAGGTTTTCATAACTGCTAGCATATTGTTAAATGGCTAACTAAGCCAAGTCCTCCACTGGGTGATAGCACAGAATGTCATAGGCTATAATATGTACTGCGCTCTTTGATTGTTTGGTTCAGACACATATAAAGGGTACAAGGTTTCTAATGTGTGTGTGTCTGTATGTGTGTTATTATCTTTTACTATTTTTGTATGTAATTGATGTGTTTTTAGTTTGTTTATAATAACTTTTTTTAAGAAAAAGTGAAAAAAATAGAAAGAATAAGTTGCCATAAATTCCTTGCTCATTTCCAGTATATTTAAGTTTCATGATCTTATCCTAATTTATTTATAGACCATTTTCATACATTTTTACTTGTTATATTTGATTTCACCTAAAAAAAAGTTTTTTAAAAAAGGTACATGACACCATACACTGCATGATGTTTACTTATTTCCAACAGAGAAAGTGAAAGGACAGAAAAAAAAGAATATTATTGTCCTGGAGCTGCAGAATTAAATGTGCAACATTGTTAAAATTTTCCAAAGTGAGAGAACTTTTGTATGTGTGTAAATATTTCTAAACATAACCTTTGCCAGTGAAGCTGCTAAAAAAGAAGCATTGTGTCTGAGCATCTTCACTGATTTATTCCCTTTTTAGGGTCTAATAAATGCAAATATTTGATTTGCATGGAATTTGAACCATGTCTTTTGTTCTTGAACTTTATGGAACTCCTCAGGTTTGTTGAGCTCACTTATTGTTGTTGTTGTTGTTGAGCTTTGTTGAGCTGAGAACTTGTCCCGCTGCTGCTCAGAAAATAACCTAAAGCTGAATGTCCTTAAAACAAATGAACTCATGATGTACTTCAGGAGGCACAGACAGGTCCACTCCTCTCTCTTTATAAATGGAAAACAGGTGGAAACTGTCTCCACCTTCAGGTTTCTGGGCACCCACATCTCTGATGATCTCACCTGGACCTACAACACCAATGCCCTGGTAAAGAAGCGGCTGTCCTGAGGAAGAATAACCTGGACCAGAAGCTGCTGCTGGCCTTCTACCGCTCCTCAGTGGAGAGCATATGCTCCTACTGCCTGGGTGTTTGGTACGCAGGGGCCACTACTGAGAACAGGAAGGCCACGGAAAGGGTAATTAACACCGCCCCCAAAATCATTGGCTGCCCTCTGCCACCCCTGGAGGCTATCGCCAGAGCCTCCTTTCTCAGAAAAACCGGGGCCATCACAGGTGACCCCTTGCACCCCGCCCACCACCTGTTTGACCCGCTGCCCTCCGCTCGGTGCCTCAGGTCAATCAGGTCCCACACCTCCAGACTCACTAACAGTTTCTTCCCCTGGGCCTTGTTGGACTGTTAACAAACACTATCCCCCCACATCCCACCCCTGCCAACCCACCTCACCAATCTGAGCCATGGTCTGAGTAACTCTCACGACTCTATTCAGACCAAATCTTTTCTTTCCACTGCTTCCAAGCACTTATAATGTGTGCCTTTCTCTTATTTTTGCATATATCCCTCTTGTTTGTATATATTTCTCTGGTTTGCTATTTATTCCTGCCACCTACCATTTATATTTTATTCCAGCACAGTTGGTGTGCAGCACCCACAATTTTGTTGTACATGTACAATGACAATAAAGGGGTGTTCTATTCTATTCTATTCTATTCTATGTGTCAAATTCTGGCTAAAATTATTTATGAAAAAAAAGTTTGCCTTTGACATAAACTTGTCACATCAGCTTTACTGCCTGGGGCTCTGTGATTTTTGCAAAGCCCTGTCTCCAGGGCATCTGCATTCCACTTGATAAAGGACTGGGTGTGGTGATAATGAACATGATATGAGTTTAAAAAGAACACAGTGGGTGTTAAAAGGAAGCAGATCTGAAAAACTGTCAAAGAAACATTTAAAATAATAATGAGGAAAAAGTGAATATTGTTAATGAAAGGACTTTAGGAAGGAGGCCAGTGCCATCCAATTAAAAACGAGGGCACTTTTTGGAAGTTTGCTACCTGAATGTTCAACAATATGTCTAGGACAAAGTATTATTCCCCAATACTGACCAAGTTTTATAAGCACCTAAAGACTGTGTGTGTTAATAGTTTAGACTGTCTTTATCTACAATTTTAATTGAATGAGAATTTAAGCTCATGAGGGGGTTTTTTGGAACTCCATACTCACTCCATACTCTTGTTACCTCAAGGTGGGTCAGTGAAGGGATGGAGCCTAAACCAGCATTAGGTGAATGGTGATGTATAGCCTGTTGCCAGGTCATGACAGGGATAATGCAGAATATCGGTGTTATGGTCACATTCACACATTACACGGACCAATTTTGAATTAGTGGTTTAGTTTTACATGAACATTTCTGCTAAACACACAGTCTTTAGACAGTCTTGAGATTTTTGCATGATAATCATAATTATTCATTATCAGTTGCATGGATCTAAGCATGGATCTAAATGAATGGATCTAAACATCATCTAAGCATGAACAGAATAGAAATAGAATATCTATTTTACGTTTTCCTTCTCAAAATAAAATCTAACACATGCACACAAAAGTCCAACAATTGTGATCCAGTAATGATGACATGGCAGACAAGGCTGGACTACATCATGAGGGGACTATCTTTAAGTAATAAAACTATATTTTATTTATGATTCCAGTAAACACACTATCGGGATCATGGCTCGAGGGGAATTGGTTTCACATTTTGCTGAAAGATGACACTGAGGTAATTAAAATATCTGAAGTGGCATTGTGCCAGAGACACCAAGATTTACCCTGAGATGCTGGAGGCCTTGGATGTTAATGAGCTGTCACTGCAGATATCTTCCAAATTAAATTTTTACATAGATGTGAAAAAGATGAGAAAAAAAAATGTCTTCATTCATAAGCCGCACAAAAGGTTGATTAACAACGAATCCTGAAATGACAGGTATAAGTTTGTGTCCACTTTGAATGGAAGAAGATGTGACAGTGGCACAAGTTAAACACGGGACTTCTGCTGTATAGGACCACTACTGGAAATCATATTTTAGGTTAAAATATATTTTTAAGGTATTTGTGGTAATATACGTATATTTTTAATTTAATTTTCCAGTGAACAGATTCAGTAAAGTGTGAGCAGTTAATTCATCAAAAATGAAACAGCCACATTTGAAAAATAAAACTTATACATGGTTTAGCTTAACATAGCTCCATCAAATGCATTTACATGAGAAAGCTCTGAATCATTTACTATAATTAAAAAACAAACAAAAATGAAAACTATAAAAAATACAGAAAGACTTAATATATATTTCTCATTAAAGTATACAAACTTTATTAAAAATGAAATCCCGTGATGTGTTAGTAGGTTAGTATATTATATTATCAAAAAAAAATGCATGAAAATATGAATTCCATGTGTTAGTATATAGATAATCGTTTGTGCAGAAACTTTGCATTTTATCCTGTATTTAGAATAAAACAAGAAATTTACATACTTTGTATGTATTTATGTTGGCAAGAGCACTCATCTTCCCTAATGGTTACAACTATTTACCATCCGAGGCAATCATTTGCTCCAGCAGGTCTTTGATTTCGTCTCTCTCTGTGCGTGTTTGTGGTCACATTTATTTGCCCTTTATTGGATGCTCTGTAAAGCTTCTCTAGCATTGTCTCAATCTTATGGATGAAAGCCCCCTGCATGTGCTTAAATCTGTGGACAGGGAGGCCAGGGAAGCAGCAGCTATACAGCTCTGATTCCATGGCTGTCCCCTTAGCGTCCATGTCAATGAACCCAGCTTGTGGAAGCCTTGTCATAGGGGACTCACTCCCACACTGAAGCTGTACAGCTGCTGCAGAGCGATAGCCTTTCTGCACATTATCACGTAAGGCTATTCTTCTTGAGCACACTATAAAAGGATTTGTAATAGATTCATAACATGCCAGGCTAAATAATGTGTGAACGGGGGGTACTGGCTTTGTTCTTCTCTCCATCATCTTTATGCCAGTATGCACGTAGTGACAGAAGCTTGGTTTTTGTGCCTGCCATTTTTCATTCACAACTTGGAACTCTGTGCGCACGAGGATTTCAAGGGATTGTCTTGTTCTCATATACAAAATAGGGGGAGGTAGATCACACGGCATCTTGAAGTATGAAAAAAAACCTGTGTGCTACTTCTATTGATACAGCATCTCACAACCATTTTTATTCACTACAACACTCCTTATTGTGTTTTACGCATTTATTATACTTGATATTTTTATCCTTCTCAATGCACTGAGACGACAATTGGTGTAAAAACAAAACAAAACCCAAAACTACAAAAAAAAAAACCCTCGAACCACAAGTTTACATTTTAGAGTAGCAACATTTCCCCCAACGGCATCATAATGATCTTCTGAGACAGCTGCTCATAAGGAACACAGCCGTTAATTGAGCTGTACATAATCTATAAAAATGAGCCGAACATTTCTTGGTGTAGTGGAGGAAGCTGAATTGAAAAGTCAAGCCCCATCAGTTTTTCCTCACGCTGTCCCACCTGTGCTGCCACATACGCTATAAAACGTAGTGCATACGTTGTGCACATAGTTCTTTCAAATCTCTGATTTGAGCAAAGTGAAATGTTGATCTAATAACTAAAACTTAACCCTGAAAACAATTAATGAAACACAGTAATAAGGAACCTAACAAATTATACTGCTGAAGATCAAGCATTATGATTCAGAGACACAGATAACGATAGCTTCCTTAGCTTTGTGAGGTGTTACAAGATCAAGAATTAACTCCATCTTGGACTTTATCACAAGCCAGTCGTAGGGAAAAAAAAAGAGCACTGATTTGTGTTTGAGTCATTCAGTCATGCTTGTCAGATTCATTTCAGTGAGCAAAAAAGCAAGCTGAGGGGGCAGTGGTGATCTGTGAACGCACACAAACCAGCAGGCTGAGTGCAACCCCACTGTGTAACTATACCACTTTGTTCTCCGACCTCTACTCCCATATCTGTCCATGCATGCCCATCTGTGCCCACAACATCATTTCAGGTGTTCTCACCTCGATGTATAGCTATGCTTCACATATAAATATGTGTGCAATTTTGCCTGCTCACCAGTTTAGACACTAAAACTGTAACTAACTGTCAGAATCAAGAATTAAATACATTCACATTGCACCTGGAAAGTATTCATAGCTCTTTACTTTCACTTGTTCTGCATTTTGCCATGTTACAGCCTTATTCCAAAATGGATTCAATTTATTTTTCACCTCAAAGTTTTACACACAATAACCCATAATGACAAAGTAAAAAAGGTTTGACTGAATTTAATCCATTTGGGAATAAGGCTTTAACATGAAATACATGAAATCAGTACTAAATGAGTGCATTCGGAAAGTCACACTTTCCGGATGCACTATATTTAAATCTGAAGCACTTATGATTTGAACGAAGATGTCTCATTACAATCTAAAAATAGCCTCTGTAGAGTAATAGACTGATAATGTTTTGTACTATCATTATAATTTTAGTCATTCTTCCCATTGTAACCTAATGCTGCTCCAGAGTTGATTATTATTTTTTTCAGTGCTTGTAACTGTGGTTTCCAATTACACTTTCACCTAATTACATGGCTGCTTGAGACTCAGATGATGCAATTACTGTGTGTTTCAGAAATCTGGATGGAATGTTCTAATTGCTATATGTGTAAGTGAATTGAATTTTTTTCTTTCCTTCTTTTGATACAAATCTATTGAAATGAAAGCTCTAAGTGCCTACTGTGCAATTACGCAAAGTTTCCATGAATTATATTGAGGCTTGGTAGATTTTCTTACTTACTAAAGCATATTGCCAAAGTTGGTCATGCTTATTTATGCTGATTGACTGAAGAGAATAGGTTTTAGGTCACTGGTTGGTATTCACCACCAAAAAAGAATAGCCAAATCTACATTCTCTACATTGAATAAGTAAATGACCTGAAAAGGCTCCTGTCTCCAGCACCAATGGCACTACTCTATGTTCTTCAGGCTGCTTGAAATTCCAACTAGGCAGTTGTCCCTCAGGAAGAGCTTTATTCAGTGTAAACCCACAGAGCTGCAGCTGTCGTTCTCCTGTACTGGCTCTTTTGTCAAAGGTCTATTTAATCAAATAGACACCATATATCCCATCTCTCCATGCATCCATTTGTAGTGAAATTCAGATTTGGATAAACTACTGCATAACCTTAGCAAAAATAAAACATACACACCATGACTGTGCAGGAGCACACATTTAACTGCAATGGAAAGTATGTTACTGTGCATATTTGAAAGCTGCTTCTACCTCTTTAAGGTAATGATCTAAATCACAGTACAGACAATATATTATATTTAAAAGATTCTTTCCTTTTAAGGCAATAGCATTTGTAAAGTGCTACGAAGCAAGATAGAGTTTAATTAAAACCAATGGAGTTTTTCATTTTCACCTATGGTACTGCAATCAGTGATTAATATGTTGCCTAAATAATGGTGTTTCAAGCCTGGGTGCTATTAATGATCTGTTCAGCAGTAGCATTAGTTCTTAGGGGTGCAACTATTATGCCTCCAGTCTTAGAAGTAAGAAGTTACTAAATATTTTTTATGAGTACTCCACAGTCAATTTTCTTTTTATTAATATAAATTGTTATTATTAATGGCTAATTTATCTAGTCTACGAATTATCAGTGCAGGGATTAGGCATAAATTGAAGGCCCATCAATATCAATCCACAGAAGGTAGGCCAGTGCATATTTCTGCATGACAGTTGCATCAAAAACAGCATTCTAGCCATGTGCCAAGACATTCATTATGAAAGTCACAAATCCTGGATATCTTATTACAACTCAATCACCTAATATAAATCCTGCACAGACTTACTCTGACAGGTATAAAGTTGGAATAACTTTGGTTAAAGCTCCATTAGCTATACTCTGTATTTCTGCAGTAATAATTCAGATTTGGATATTTCGACCTCCTATAACGACCTGATACACACTTTTCGATGAGAATATGATATATTTTGTTTACATTTAAATTTGAGGAGAAAAGCACAGCAGTGGAGCAAGTGAGGATTTCACTAGTGTAATTTGTTTTTAACTGAATCTAGAGAAATTGTCAGAAAAGGGTCAAATATTGTGTGTTAGAGGAAGCTAGGTGCATATGGTTACTAATAAAATATTTCTTAAATCACCCTTAGCAGTTCTAGTTTTAAATTTCCATTTGTATGTAAAGTTACATGTCAAAAAGCCTGCATTACAGTTAATGTAATAAAAAATTAAAGACAAATAAAAATCAAATGACTAAAAAATAAAATTATTATAAAGCCAATTACTAATTTTACAACAGTATTTCGATCCTTTTATGGCTGTTCTCTCTTTTTATTGTATGATTTTTGTTACCCCCCCAAACCCCCAACCCCCCCCCCCCCAAAACCCCCCCCCCACCA
>VUQG01044198.1:23076-34267 GCA_015106755.1 Etia nguti
TTTGTTACCCCCCCAAACCCCCAACCCCCCCCTCGCCAATCACCCCAACCACCACGACCACCACAGTGGGGGCTAAGGCAGGGAGGAGACAGCAACACCAGACAACCAAAATTAATGAACGAGAGGGACAACAGCAAGGTTAATAGTCAGGCAGGGTTTATTTATCATTTACCATGCGTTGACAATAATAAACTTGACAAAAGAAAAAGGTGGGGGAGGAGGACCGGCGGTTGAGCCAAATCAAAGAAAATAATAAAACAAAAAGAGGCCGACAGCGTCCCTAGAGTCTAAATAAAACAATATGCAAAACAAAAGGCCTGCCTAGCTGCTTGACAAAAAACTTCAGTCAAAACATACAGAAGTGGCATCAACTGCATAACCTAGTGTCTCTAACAATCAAAGCTCTGCTGCCAGTGTATAGGGTACCCCAAGCTTACCTGTCCAGCCTCCCACCAAAACACTCCGTTCACATATACAGAAGCCTACAACCAAAAGTTCAGTGAGAGTCAGAAGCCACCCAGCTGGCCAGGGAGCTGCTCTTTTGTAATGATCCCTGGCAAGCAATTGGCCTACTGTGCCCAGATCAGCCAATAGACACGTGCCAATTATCTTTGAATTGGCCAATAGGTGGAGGCTTGACACCTGAAAGACAAGAGCAACAGAAAAACAACAGTGCTGCATATCATGGCATGTAACACCCCCACCCATTAAGAAGCAAACTTAGGGTTTGGTAACATGTCTAAGTAGCACAGGAGAGTGCGTCTGCTACAATGTTCTCTGATCCTTTTTGTGATGGATGTTGAGAACATAGTTCTGAATATTCAGTGACCAATGCATAAGTCACTGGTTATGATTATACATCCTAGACCGGAACACCAAAGGGTTGTGATCTGTGAAGACTTGAGCTGGATTCAGACTTGACTCTATATAAACTTCAAAATGTTGCAAGGCCCACAACAAAGCAAGTGTCTTCTTTTCAATCGTACAATACTTGAGCTAATGTTTATCAAACTCACGAGAGAAGTAACTTACTTAATGGTCAACACCCTGGTTATCCTCATGGAGAAGCACTGTTCCTATCCCAACTGTGCTGGCATCTATTTCCAGTTTGAATGGTAAAGAGAAGTTAGGAGCAGACAAGACGGGGGTGCAACAAAGTATGCTCTTAAGGCTTTCAAAAGCTTGTTGGCACCCATCAGACCAAACGAAAGGTTTTGAGGGACTGGTTAAGTCAGTGAGAGGGGCAGCAACAGAGGAATGGTTCTTACAAAATCGTCGGTAATATCCAGTCATTCCAAGGAAATGGCGCAGTTCTCTCCCAGCGGTTGGTAGGGGGAATTCTTTAATTGCAGAGATTTTGGCATCTGCTTTAGCAAAGTCACACTTGGCAAGGTTCAGCGTTAGGGATGCCTTTTCTAGGCTAGTGAAGACTTCTCTCAACGTAGCCATGTGGGTTGACCAGTCACTACTATACACAACTATGGCATCTAAGTAAGCTTTACAATTAGGGATGTTTCCCAACACTTACTGACCAGCCTCTGAAAGGTAGCAGGAGCATTACACATACCAAAATGCATAACCGTGTACTGCAGGAAGTGATCAGGAGTTACAAAAGCTGAAATGTCAGATGCTTCTGGTGTTAAAGGCACATGTCAATACCCCTTCAACATGTCAAGCTTAGTGATGTATTTTGCAGGCCCAATTTCATCAATGTAGTTATCGATAAGAGGTAAAGGATGTGCATCTGGCACAGTGACAGAGTTTACCTTCCGAAAGTCAGTGCAGAATCTTGGGCTTCTTTCTGACTTTGTGTCTAGGAGACATGGTGAACATGGAGCTTGGCACTGCAAATCCATCTGAAGAAGATAGTCAACTTCCTTTTTTATGACTTCCCTCTTTGCTGGGCTAACCCGATAGGCACACTGTTTAATTGGTGTGGGGTTAGTCAGCACAACATCATGTTTTATAACAGTGGTTTCAGAAGGGACATTACTGAACAGAGATGGGAATCCCAATATGAGTGTTATGATATCATTGCTCTGTTCATCAGGAAGGTGAGACAGGTATTGTGGTAGTGTTGACAATATTATAGAATTAACTAGTCATAGGTTATAGTCATAACAGCCATAAAATTCCCAAGATTTCATGTAAATTACTATAACACTGTATTCTGTCAGGACTTCTGTTTCTGATTGTAGATTTAACAGTATTGTTCTGGCTGGAATATTATCAGCAGCTGGGGCTGTTTTTTTAAACACTGGACAATGATGGCACATACATCAGTGAAAGTTAAATGGCTTCCCCATATCCCTAAGGGCATTACAGTAAAACTATACACTGACAATCTGATCATAAGGACAAAAATAACATATTACACAACTGCATAGCCACAGGTATCACAGGAATACTGACCCTGATGCACCACCTAATCAACATACAGCAAATTAAAGCAAATATAACTTTTCTGCAATCATTTTAGAGAGTATACATTTTATCACTAGGGTATGTTATCAGTCTGTTTACGCTGTACCTCTATGAATTATTCTTCTCCTTTGACTGGCATGTAATGTGCTTGTGGGATGACTCATTTACGTGTGACAGACATTCTAAATGCTAGATTAGAGAAGGGGTCTTATCTAATAGAACTAAAAGGGAATGGGATGCCTTCGAGTTAAATCAGTCTGTCTCGCAGGATACCCATCAACCCCTGTTATTTATTAATATATTTCATACTGACAGACTAGAAGATTATGTGTAATTAGAAAGATAAGGGAAATTAAAGGACTCTGTTCCTATTGACCTGCCTAATGCAGTGGACTGAAATCTGGCTCTCTGAAAACCTGTTTGCGAGTGGCAGATGTGTGTATGCTTTCAGTCAGTCTCTCCCTCTTTGCTCTCACATTCTTCTTTACCTGGCAGAAAGACAGATCCCACACCTCATGTGGAGCAATATGTATGAAACTTTGAATGGTAATTAAATAAGACTTTTAATCACTGTCTTTATAACAATAGTTTGGGGGTTTGATTCCTTGCCAGAGTATATACTACCAGTCAAAAGTTTGGGCACGCCTTCACATTTAATGGTTTTCCCTTATTTTCATGACTATTTATATTGTAGATTCTCACTGAAGGCATCAAAGCTATGAATGAACACATATGGAATTATGTAATAAACAAAAAAGTGCGAAATGACTCAAAACATGTTTTATATTTTATATTTTTATATTCTTCAAAATAGCCACCCTTTGCTTTGATTACTGCTTTGCACACGCTTGGCATTCTCTCGATGAGCTTTATGAGGTAGTCGCCTGAAATGGTTTTCCAACAGTCTTGAAGGAGTTCCCAGAGATGCTGAGCCCTTGTTGGCCCTTTTGTCTTCACTCTGTGGTCCATCTCATCCCAAACCATCACACTTGGGTTTAGGTCAGGTGACTGTGGAGGCCAGGCACCTGACCTAAAATGTGGCCTTATGTTTGCAAAGAGTGGGAAGGGGATCTGGGCTGAAGGGGTGGAGATGCCAGAAGGCAGAATAGCAGATACACATGTCAGCTACATGTTCCTGGGTATCCTACAGGCCAACAGGAACCATGATAAAGATGCATGAAGGTCACCAACAGTAAAATACCTCCAGAAGGTAAGAATGGCTCTGATAAGTCAGCTGAATCATAGCAATAAGATCAAAGCCTACCATACAAATTCCCTTCCGGTCATCATATATCCAGTTAGAATAATAAGTTGGCCACATGAGTCGATAGATGCCACTGATGTCAAGACATGACAACTCCTCACAGTGGACGGATGTCTCCACCTGAGGTCCATCACCCTGTGGTTCTATGAGCAACAGAAGGATGGAAAGAAAGCATTAGTGAGTGTGAGCTAGGTTAAGCATGGAGCATCTGTGATTACATCAGGAAGATGCCCCCCACCACACAATATGGGTGGGGATGGGTTTTTCAAATAGGTGGGTTTAAAATACAGCACATAATCAGGCAACATGTCTTTGACTGATCAAAGTGAAATTGTTTTGCTGGCAGTTTTTCACCTTGTGCATCCATCACATAGAAATAATGTTTGGAGAAAATAAAGAACATGCAGCAGGATTACAAGAAATGAAAAGCCCACAACAGCTAAAGTGCCATTCATTCATTTTTTTCATGATTATACAGGTAGAAGTCTGTCATCCTATATATTGGTGTGGTGCTGTTAGATGTTGCTATGCTGTTACCAAGCACATACAGTATGTCATGTTAGCAAAGGCACTTTGACTACTAAAAAACAATAAAGCAAATAAATAATTGTTCACAGGGAGGCTGCCCAGTGGGCAGTTATTTACATAAAGTCTCAGAGTAGTTTGACTGGAATGAACTTTATCCCTCAGCAGAAACAGTAGTAGCTTTGTGAGGCAGTGGGTGGAAAGCAATGCATATTTTAAACTATAAAAAGAAAACGGAAAGAAACAAACCATCGAAATGAGGTGAATTTCATCATTACCTTTTTTTGGAGTTTGTTTTTACCTGTGGTTTGGGGTTTCTCCCTTTCCCTCTTATCCCTTTTTTTTCTCCTGTTTCCACTGCTGTGCTGTGATTGTCAACACTGATAATGGTGCTAGTGGCCAATGGCGAACCGGCTCCCACACATTAGCACAAAAAACCCCCAAACACTTCTGCTTGTTTGACCCAAAGAAGGAGCCACTACTATTAGTGACAATGGGAAAAACCACTATAAGATATTCACAAATGATCTGAAGTTACAGTCCACAGACTATCAGCTATCTTTTTTCCCCTCTGAAGTCCCTATGTGATGTTAAAATATTGGCTGATTTTCAGAAAAATGTTAAAATAGATCAGTACTGGCACCAGCACCACATCTATACAAAAGAAATATTACCCTTGGAAATACACCTAGTGTGACTGTGCATACCCTTGCTCAGACACGGCCACCAGAGCGAATCACTCCAACTTAAGACAACACTTACAGTTTCTTCAGTTGTGAAGCTCTGTCTTTCAGAAGGATTTTATCATAGTGTGTGAAAGAAGCAATTCTCTGTTCCATGTCATTTAAAATTGAAAGAGGGTTATTTATTTATTTATTTATTTAAGGAAGCCATGTCAAAAGAGAAATAGCAGGTGATGAGGACATATACAGTATAGTCACAGATAGCATACATTTTCAATATAGATGACATAACCTTCCACAGACTCAATGCACTACTTGTGAAACTCTCTTAGTTTGATTTGCATTTCAAAAGATGCAAGGATCCTTTGCAATGTAAATGATGACTTATTGGATTGATGTTGTGCTGGAGATGACACATCAAAGACAAACAACTTGTGTATTCTCAAGTGTTTGTATGTGTCTGGGTGTGGCAACTCTTCTCCTGTCTCTAAACTCACGTGGCTGGCACACCTACACTTGAGCTAGTCATTAATATCAAGACCTGTTTCTGCCTTGGCAGATTGTTCTGTCATCTCCAGTTGTAGCAATGTTCTCAGGCTAACACAACCTACTACTGCTGCTTTTTTGTGCCTCAGATTTTCCCTCAGTTGCAGGCCTGCTGACTCAACAGCCACCTGCTTACTAGCTCTTCTCACCTTCAGGAATAGTCACTGCCAAGACATTCACCATCCAGCTCACCACTCTGCCATCTTCTACCCTGCCTGCCAGCCCACTTCACCACCATCACCAACTTAGTGTTTTCTGTGCTCTGGCAATGGATCACTTTCCAATTCCCTTCTCTTCAGAAAAGCCATCATTCTGCCCCGTCTGTCTTTAGTCTCACAAACTCTCCATTTCTCACTGCCTGCCATCATTCACTCCAAATTTGTATTTTGCAATAAACCTTTTTAAAGTCAGAGTGTTTGTGCTTTGTCTGAGGCCACATTGTCATTAAACTTAACAGGACCTGAGCTTCAAACAGTGTGAATAATCAGCAGGATAACAGAAATGAAAAGAATCTAGACCCCATCTAGAATAATGCCCAACCTAGACTGGCACATAAACAAGAATAAATCATGCAATAAATAAGTTTCCACCACTGAAAACACGTATCTGTATTAAACAAGACTGCACCAGAGCTCTTTAGCTATGACTAAGTGCTGTCATTGTTTGGATCCTGGTTTGGTGGGATTCAGTTTTAGATTCTTGGGAACTTTTCAGTGGAGTATTTATATACGTATTTGAAATTCAGTTTCCTGTTATACTTGTAACTCTAAATTAGGATACATGGGGCTCTAACATCCATGGTGCAAGTTGATCAGAGATTCAGCAAGTGAAACTCTTTAGAAGTGTTTCAATTTGACTATTTCATAAGAAACATCAATGAAAAATGAGTCCAGCTTGGTGGATGCATCACTCCTAATAATGCAACTTGTAAGCATAATGCATCTTAAAAGATGATCCCTTAAAAAAATGTTTTCAAAAATATAAAAACATACATTTTACACAGACTCCCAACTTTTTTGAAATGGAATTGTAATATCTTGTTTATAAATTAATTCACAAACTCCTATATAGTTGCCACAGTAGCCCCTAGTAAAGAAAAGTGTTCTTGTCACATACAGTATCTTTGTAAATGGAGAGCTGAGAATAGTGTTCACCCTAATTGAAAAAACAAGTCTCTCACTTAAAGGCGATTAGTTTGAACCCAGAGGGGATATCTGTCCAGTCTCTTTCCCTTATTTCATAAATTAAAAGTTATCCTAATGTTCGACACTTCTGTCCTTGTGCAATGCAATATACTTAGAACTGAACTTAGGGCAATGAATTTTAAAATCAATCAGTTATAATACCATATTTTATTTGGGTATCTATTTTTTGAAATCCACTGCTACTACTGCTAGACGAGTGCTGACCACGACCTGACCCAGATATGCCATGAGACATTCCTTCACAAGTTACATAGACGTTAACGTGATGAGACAACTTGTCCACATAGCAAGTGATGCTGTATAGTAGGTGTTGGAAATGAATAAAATAACTAATGTTTGTTGTGAATAGTGATATGCATTTTAACGTTATCATAGCTGTTATTTTAACTGTTGATTATGTGTGTTCTCTTAGTTTGTATTTAATCTTCTATCATTTGTAGAGACGTTCACAAAATTGGAAACAGAAAATGGGAGCATGGCACATACTCAGTGTACTGATTAGTTGTTGTTATATTCTTTTATACAGGTTGTGAATTTGTTTAAACTCCCCATCATAAATTATATAGGACATGGGGAATTGTTGCTTTTGTTGTTTTTTTGTTTGTTTTTTCTTGTTTGTTTTTATCTAAGAAAAACAGATTCCCAAGATATGAATATGCAAACAGATTTAAATCCCCACCTAACAAACACACAAACTACACATGCACACACACACACACACACACACACACAGTCTGCACATAAATACTTTACGTGATCAACTGTTAAGGAAATCAAGTTAAGAGGAGGGACGGACAAAGACATAAACCAAGGATGCAGACATCTTTTTACTCAATCCTTGCCCAGAGCAAGGTCTCCTTTCAGCCAAAGACCTTCCACAAAGCTTCCTGCCCTCCCCCCAAGCCCTCCAAATTTGCTTCAGTTAGCCACTCCTTTTTCTGGAAAAATCCATTCAGCTTAGCAGCAGAATAAAAATACTACTATGTGCTAGAATCTTCACTTGAAGTATATTACTTACATGTATAGGACGTACCATTTCACAAGATGTAGCATATAGGATCTTGATGTTGTCTTTTCATGGTGCTGTCTTTTATGCATTATTAGGGTCAATTGCACTTCCCACAAAAGAGATGAATTAAATTCTCCAATACTGAAAAGAGTTCTTTGGCAGTTCGCATATAATAATAAAAGAAGGAATAGAACATTTTCAGATTAGAAAGACAAAAAAATTATTACATTCTCCCCATACTTTATAGAGCTGGTTGGTTGAAATTTTATATAAATGCAATATAAACAATGGGCTGTCAGCATATTAATAAGCAAATTAATATGCAATAGTGCAGAGTAAGTTTTTTTTTTTTGCATGCTGGAGCTTACAGTAGCTTCTAGCTAAAAGCATGCAAATACTTGCTGACTGAAAAGAAAGCAATGTCCTCCCATGGTCTTTGTTTACACTCTCAACACTCTCAACACATCATTTTTCCTTTGCATACCTGTGAAAGAAAAAGGTGCAGATTTCAATAAAGTTGTGGTCACTGTACTTTAGCGTCTAGCTAGCACTACAGCAAAAGAACAAGGATAAATGGAGTACTTAGGTAACTTAAAAACAATAGTATAGAGCAGCGGTTCCCAAAAGCAGAGCGATTGCAGGGGGGGCGCGGTATGAAAAAACAAAAACAAAAAACAACTATACGTAAAATAATTACACCATAAAGATGGTTTGTTTTTCTGTTATTTAAAAGAGGTAGTGGTTTATTTTATTGCAACCTGTAATTTATTGCAGTTAACTTTTATTTGTTTAATTGTTTACAAAAGGTTTGAGGTGTGGAATAAACTGCAATGGAGTTTGAAAACAGAATATGGGTGTGTGTAGTTGGAGGATGTGTTTGTGAGTGGGGGGGGGTTCTTGTAAAACAAAGGGGGGCCTAGCAAAAAAAGTTTGGGAACCACTGGTATAGAGGTTAGGCAAATTGATGGTTCTAAATTGCCCATAGGTGTAAATGTGAATGGTTCTCCACATCTTTGTGTTAGGCTTGCAAGAGGCTAACACAAATTATATAAAAAAAGATTCATCAAACCAAGGAAAAATAGAGCTTTGAACAAACAAACAAAAGCCTAACTGTTGGCTAACTGTGGCTAACTGTGTGGCAGATATAGTTTATAAGACATGAAAAATTAATATTTCTTGGCAAAGAATATGAATTAGTCAACTTTTTACATTTCATGACTATTTCTAACCTTCCATGAAACTGTCTGACTTCTGAAACATATCAATATTAAAACCATTGGGTGATGTGAAAAATATTGTAGGCCAATATTCTGTAGGAATTCCCAAAAATGATATTTTGACATCCACCATATCCCTTCATGGCAAAGGCACTCTGTTAAGGGGGAAACTTTGCCCACCAGGGGCGTGTTTGGCATTTTGGATGCCACCATCTTGAGTTTTTGGAAGTAGCAACAGTTAAGTTTATTTGGATGTGGGCTGAGCACTAAGCTATTAGCTAATGCTAGCAAGCTTTATTAGCAAGTTCCAGCCATAAATTGTATGGGTACATCACACAGACAGTCCATCCACTTTATAAACCACTTACCCAATTCAGGGGCACAGGGGTCTGTCCCAGCTTTCATTGGGCGAGTGGCGGGATTACACTGGTTACACTGCTGCCAGTACAACTAACTAACACAGAGGCTAACACAGAATCGGATAAATTTTATTCATAAAGGAGAAAAAAAGGAGAACCTACAAAGGTGTCATGGCACAGTGGCCCGTGAAAATGGGATGGACTCAAGCACAGATTCAAAACCGGAGGCTTGAAGTGTGGTGTAAAAAAAAGAATCTTTATTCACAACGTCCGTAGTGGTAAGCAAACTGAAAACTCAGACTATATTTAGTGAGGAACATAAACTAGACGTCTGAGACAGGAGAGACTAAGATAAAAATAACTAAACTATGACAGATCACTGTGACGACTGGGTGCAGGGACTGGGCGGGGGAAACTATGGTAGACCAGGGCACTGAAACAGAGGAGAGAACTGTCAGGGGATCCAAAAGAACGTTGCGAGTTGATCCGAGAATTATAACATTGAGCCGCCTTACGTGCTTGCAGGTGGAGACTGTTTGGAGGGGAAGGCATGAGGCAAAGGTCCAGGTGAGTACTGAGTGCGATGCAGGTAGGAGAGGCTGGCAGTTTTGGGAGGAAAGAAGTTACCAGCAGCTGCAAACCAGAATCCAGGAGAGCTTATTATGGTGAGGCTTGGTAGGTGAGCTCCAGATGCCAACTAAAAAACATAAGAATGAGGTAAGCAACACACTATGATACACCAAGGAAAAAACGTGAGGCCGAGAACTAACTAAGGTTGTGCGCGCTGGTCATAAATACTGCCGGTGTGACTGCCATCAGGTGAGGAACAACAAGGACTCCACCCAGAGGAGGGGAGCCGATGCAGTGGAAAGTTACTCAGACCCGCCCAGACCATGACAAAAGGTTTTAGCTGGGTGGCAAATTTAAACCCAGGACTTTGTTGTTGTAATACTAGTAGTACTAATACTAAAGCTCAGACATATAATTTCTCTTAATAGCATCAAAAATGCAGCTATGAGCTTATTTAGATCGTTAGCTGAGGTGGAGTGTAGAAGGCAGCTAGCAGCTACAGCTGTGTCAGTATCCATGACCTCAGCATTAAACGTTAATTTTAATTTTAAATGGATGAGGCATATAAGCATTCACACTTCATATTTGCATTGTATTTTGCCAAAAATTATAAAAATAACTGTAGCGATGAAAACTGTTTCCTGTATTTGGCTTGTTGACAAATACAATTACTCTTTTGCTGCATATTAAAAACATCTTGAAGCAACTGTTGTTGTGATTTGGCACTATATAACTAAAATTGAATTAAATTGAACTCAATGCAGTGTAAAAACTGCTCAGGAAAAGCTCAAGAAACATGGCAAAGAGCGAAGGCATTTAAAGCAGTCTCTACAGAGCATCTACAGGATCCACTAGAAAAAACACAAGTGAGTTCCAAGGCAGACCCATTCTCCAACCTGCAGGAGGTAAAGGATCCATTGCAAATATCACAGGCTTCACAGGAAGCTTTGGGAATTTCTATTAGTTTGCAAGTGTGGATTAAGCCTTAAGGCGTCAATTAAGCCTTGACGCCTGACTCCCTGACTCTTGGTGGCGCTGTCACTTGGTGTTCGCTCTCTCTGCGGTAGAGTATCACTTCCTGTTCCTGCTCAAACACAGTGGTGTTTTTTGAGTAGCTTATCTGCTTAGCAATTTAATTAAAAACTTTTAGATACATTCTATTTTCATAGTATGATCTTCACGTGCTTCATCTGAAGCACACTTTCTGTGTACTCACTACCTAATTTATAGCCAAAGTATTCACTCACTGTGTCTTTACTGTTTCGCTAGCTTAGCTTAGCTCGTAGCCAACTCGCTAGCAGCATGGCCTCTTCACCTGTCCCTCCTGCACTTTCCTGCTCTTTGTGTCAGATGTTTAGTTACTCCTCGGCCTCCTTTAGCAGTAATGAT